>VMDR010001704.1:0-114709 GCA_007922815.1 Macrotus californicus
CAGCAGTCTAAATATACCAGCTGAAAGAGAGTGTCAGAGTGATTAAAAAATAAGATCTAACTGTATGTTATCTATAGAAAACCCAGTTTAAATATAAATACACATACAGGTTCCAAGTAAAAGGACGGAGCTCTGGCCTGCGTGGCTCAGTTGGTTGGAGCATTGTCCAGTAACTGAAGGGTTGTAGGTTCAATTCTGAATCTATGTTGTGGGTTCGATCCCCTGTCTGGTGCATACAATCCCTGGTCTGGGCACCTATAGGAGGCAACTGATTGATGCTTCTCTTTGGCATTGAATGTTTCTCTCCCTCTCTCTCTAAAAGCACTGAAAAACTGTACTTGGGTGAGGAGTACAAAAAAAATAAAAGTAAAAGGACAGAGAAACACATACCATGCTAATACTAATTAAAAGAGAGTGGGAGTAGCTAGATTAATGTGAGACACAGCAGACTTCATAGCAGGGAAGTTATCAGGGATAAGGACAGGCGTTACATAATGACAAAGGGGTCAATTTTCTATGAAGACATGACAATCTTTAATGTATATGTAGAGAATTTTTATGAGTTTATTTGAGCCAAATGGACAACAGTTGCCAGGAAGCAAAATCTCAAGGGATTGAGAAAATGTTCTGGAGAATGGAAATTTTACAGCTTTTTTTATACATTAGAATAAAAACAGGAGACATCAAAGGCGGGGGGCGGGGGGGTGTTACATAAAATTCACTGGTGGTAGAATAAATTGGTGGGAGAAAGCAAATGGGTAGTCTCTGAGACTGGATCAAGAGTAAGATGGAGAAATGCACACTTTTTGTACATTGGTGGGTACAGGTTAGTTAACAATTACCATTCACAGCACATAGAAATGGTATTCAGGGAATGAGAGAGCAATGAGGGCTCTGTGGTCTCATGCTCTGGGTTGGTGGGTGTTCCCTGAGGGGTCTGGAAAAGAATACTATGTTGACATTTTAAAGTTATGTTATCTTAGATGCAAAAAGACGTCGGACAGGCTCACTTAAGGTAAAGACTGACCTTTGTCAAGAGAGCTACAGGCCTAGGACGTGACTATCTGCCATGATCGCTGTCTGTTAGGGATTTTTATGTTCAGATCATCCTGTGTGGTTACTTTCAGTCTGAATTTGTAAGGCCCTCCATGCAGGCCTCCCCTGAGCTAGTCAGAAAATAAGTGAAACTTTATCTCCAGAATCTGGGAAGTACTTAGTAATTATTGTGAAAATATTCCAATGTTCTAGAAAGTTTTTTTTACCTCTTCTCAGAATTGTTTAGCATATTTTTTTTCCTATGCCACACTAGCACCAAATAAAGAGTTAAAAACATCTTTTCTAATGGGAAAGAAGTCTGCATTCTTCCATTGTATAATTCTGACTTCTCTTCTACTCCATTTATCTTTGTTAATGAAACATGTATTCAAAGAAAGCTCCAAAAATAATAATTTTTCAAATTAGAGTGATCTATTATCAAATATTGTTATATTGAGAACAGGTAGTAAGCAATAGTCATGTCTCACCAAGAAAACAAATTTATGAAGCAGTGAATAAAACAAATCCTACTATCGAGTACGGAATTATCCTCTGCCTCACCTAGTGCCTGAAGTGAACAAAATTCCTTAAGTGATTTTTCCGTTCACCTAGTTTCAAGCGTCAGTGAAGTAAAAATAAAGTGTAATGTGCCACCTTGTGGATGTATGAGGAACGAACTTATGTAGGGTTTTTTGTCTTGTTTTTGTGGTGAGAATTTAACATTGCATGTTTATGTTTTTTTCCCCATTTATACAAGCAATAATTGTCCAATGAAAAATACACTGGAAAAACATAAAGAACAGTGGATACTCAAATATTACTGGATTATATGAAAACACATTAGTAATCATCCCAATCTTGACTTGGAGTACATATACCCTATTGAAGGAGCACAGTGAATTAACAAATCACTTTCCCTAAAAAACCCTGATTTTTCAGATCATCTGCTAGCCTTGAGGCCTGGCCTGACATTAGGATCTTCCGGAAATATTATTAGTGTTCTATTTGGACAGCACATAACAAAATTCTGTTTACATTTTATACAGGTACAAACCTTTTTTAACCCTGGCCTGTATGGCTCTGTGGTTTGGGCATTCTCCGGCAAAGCAAAGTGTTGCCAGTTCAGTTTCCTATCAGGGCACATGCCTGGGTCGTGAGTTCCGTCCCTGATCCAGGCGTGTGTGAGAGGCAGTGATAGATGTTTCTCTCTCACATCATCGTTTCTCTCTCTCCCTCTCTCCCTCCCTTCCCCTCTCTCTAAAACTAAATAAATAAAATCTTAAAAAAAATTTTATTGTGCTATTGACAACTCTTTATTTCTGTATGTGGGGTGTATTTATTAAACACTAAACTAAGCTAACATTTCACTATGAATTATTCTGAGACAGTTTAACATAGAAGACCAGGAGATCAGTTAACTCTACCAGAAAGAGTTATCATAGGTTCCCTGTCAAAGAGAGAACACAGGACTAGGTGGCATCCTAATATTTTACAGATTTTCATGTTCTCTCGCGTTTAGTAAGTCTCAGGCTCTAGGTCTGAATGTCCTTTTCTGTAAAATGATAGTGTGAGACTAGATTAGTTATTTTCCAACTGTGTGCTTCAAGGAGTTCCAAAAATATTTATCCAAATTTTATTGTAAACATATGTTATGAATTTACTTCATACACTACAGTACTAAAATGTATATTTTGTGATTTTAGTATGTTAAAAGCATATATACAGTTGTATGAACCGAAATTGGATATATTAGAGGCCATCTATATGTTGTTAAAAAGAAAACCACAGGTCCAAAAAGGCATCGCTGGTGCTAAAAACCTGTGACTCCAAACTTAGATGCAGTATCTGATCTGATTGCAGTGCAGTCTTAATCAATCAGTCTGGAATTTTCCGGTCAGCACCAGTAAGTTAATGCGTGTCTCTGGGCCTCCTGTTTTGTGTCCTCTCAATTCATGTGAAAACCATGACAAAAATATCAGCATTACCAAACATAATTACGTATTCATTTTATTTTTTAAAAACCTCATCAATTAAGTATTGATTGCTCAGATTTTCGTTATGGAAAAGGATCCATACAAAATACAAAGCACGGTTCTCGGCATTTTGGAATTTATAGTCCAGTCGAAGAGAGCACAATAGTGTGGGAAACAATGGACCGTAAGAAAGTCCGAGTACCATCAGACAACAAACTCTGTGGTCCAGGCTGTCAGCGCCATAAAAATTCAGGGTGCAGGTATATTCCCCAGTATTTTTTAAGTGTTTTTAAATTGTGGCTCAATTACAGTTGTCCCCATGTCCACCCATTACTCTCCCCTGACCTACGCACCCCTCACCTCCCACATTCAATCCTACCCCTACCCCATTGTCTTTGTCCATGGGTCCTTGGTACATGTTCCTGGTGCAATTACATATTTAATTACTTCAGTTTGTTTCTAAAATTATTGCTGTTTCCTTTTTCCTTTTTTTTACAATTAAGATATGAAACTTTGGAGTCTGCCATTTTTTCTGCCCAATATATAAATAATACAGCTACTTTAAGGCATGGACTATAGCCATAGTTTGAAGAGGGAAAAAAGTACATGTGGTATGGTTTAAATTGAGAAGTTGTCACTGGTTGAATAAAAGATAGTGTGATAGATTTAAAATATTCACAAATTCTTTGCTGCTCCTTCTGTTGAAGGGGGAACGCATTTCCCTTTCCTATTAGCTGGCCTGGACCTGTGATTTTGGAACATCCTTTGTGGCTATTTTAGGTCCCCAAATTTGCAAGGCTGTCAAGCAGGTATCCCCCAAGCCTGTCAGGCTTAGCACGTGGACCCTTTTCTTCTGCTGTAGTACTAAAAGAAAAAAAAATTTCCTCTACCCTCTAAGGTTCTTCTGGCTGGTCTAATGATTACATTGACATGAGACAAATTAGCAAGAGAAAAATTAAAATTTAATATGAACCATAAAATGGCAATAAATACATATCTTTCAACAATTGAATCTAAAAACCAAAATAAACAAGCAAACAGAACAGAAACAGACTCATAGAGAGAAGGTTTTGATGGTTGCCAGATGGGGGTGGTGGTAAGGGGGAATGGGCAAAAGAGGTGAAGGGATTAAGTAGTGCAAATTGGTTGCTACAGAATGGTCATGTCGATGTAAAATACAGCACAGGGATCTAGTCAATAATAGTCTAATAATTATATCTGGTGTTGATACTTAGAGATCATATCAGATCACTGGGGAGGAACAGGGAGGAAGGGGTGGGGAGGGGGTGTAGGAGGCAGCTGCCACAGGCAGTGGTAAACAGTCTAGGATGGGATTGGCTGAGAAGTCTCCAGAGGGCCAGAAGATTGAAAATAAAAGGAAGGCAGGGACTGGCTCTCTTGTTCTGTCTTCCTTGAGGATGTCTGGATCGTCCTGCTGATGGTATTTTGGATGATAGAAGGAACTCTGGACACAGCCTGGGATGGGGCTGGCCTGTCAGGGCGCAGCAGGGTTATTCTTTTTTGGATGTTCTAGAGGGGACAGGCTCTGAGGTAGAAGCCTGCCATTCTTCTAAGATTGTGTAGCTTTTGTATCTTATGTTGTTTTTGTTTGTAAATGAATCCTATAGAAATGAGGTAATTAAAAACTAGGGGAATAATAGGGGAAGAAAGAGTTAAAGAGTTTAGTCTTAATTAATAGGCTTAAGTGATGAAAGCTGTAATTAAGGAGTTAGAACAGCGCTGAGCTCTCGCTGAACTGTTAAGGAGTAGTCACATTTATACAGTCCTAAAATTACATTCCGCCCTTTGAAGGCCACCAAGAGGCTGATGTGGCCTCGGTGAAAATGAGTTTGACACCTTTGAGTTAGAGTTTACCCTTAATTGATAGGCTTAAGTGACTAATACATATGGAAAGCTGTTATTCCAAAATTGTGTAGCTTTTGAATAAAGACTCCTTTCCTTTATCACCAAATCTTTGTCTTTGGAAATTTGCCTAGAGGGTGGTGGAGGGCAGCAGGACCCCACTTGCTGTTCCATGTCAGGTGGGCGGATGATCAGTTATTAAGTTATGTAATATCCAATCACTGGGGTAATATACCTGAAACTATTATAATAAGGTACATCAACTGTAATTGATAATAACTGATAATAAAAAATGACTTAAAAAACTTAATAACATGTATGCCTCCTGTATACACAGGAGAGACTCAGGAACACCAAGTACTCATCAAAATGGTGGAAGCCATCACCTTAAATGCTAAAGGCAAAAGAAGATGTTGGTGTTGGGGAGTCAGTTATGGGAGGTTACCAAAAAAAAGAGCAGTTAACAAGAGGGAAGATCTTTATGCGGAGTTCTTCATTGTTAACAGCAGATGTCCTCCTCTCCCTGGTACAGCAAGGGAAACACCATTCCAAAGGGTTTTCCTTACAAATGTGAATGTCCTTTATAAAGGGGAACTTACACTTGGTTTTCAGAGCGTCTCCCACATTTGCTGTTTCTTTATGTTAGCCAGCATAAAATAATCCATATCCCCAAGAGACATGTTTTGGGCTGGCAAACTCTGCTCCCCTTCAATAAAGGTAAGAGAGAACAACTAAAACTTCTTTCTCAAAACCAAGACAGGAGGATGACCTTGTGAATGACTCCCATGTGTATGTTGTGAGCTGTACTTCCGGAGGCAATATTTACACTTCCAAGGGTGAGAAGGCGCACCAACCTGCAGATCAGGCCTTCCATCTGGTTTATGAAGTTATCAAGAATGTTCATTGCCTAGGGCGGGAGGGTGGGGAGGAGCCTGCGTCTCTCCGCGGGTGGGGGAGGGGGTAATCACATCATTGCCACCTTCCGCTGGTCACAGACCAGGGCTTCTATTGTGCTGTAACTTCACACCGTGGTCAAATGGAGGGTCACTTCCCGCAGGCAGTCAGGAAAAGCCTGTATGAAGGAGTGATGTCTGAGCTGGAGTTTTGGAACTTTAATAAATGTTTAAGAGCTGAATGGGTGGTGAATGGCAAACAACCTAGTGGCTGCCAAGGACCTAAAGGTTTCTGTTTGGTATCAGGATCTTTCTGAAAGCGATGAAGGGAAAAGAAACACTATGACAGCCCCCAGGCTGAAATACGGGTGCCTCGCCCGAGTTCAAAACGCCTGGGCCGGTAAAAACCCAAGAAGCGGCAGACCAGCTAGGAGCTGGGCCAGGCTGGGGGCGGGGCCATGTTGGGGACGGGCCCTGGCTAGGGGCGGGGCTACGGAAGCCGAACGAGCTCGGGTCACTGGGCAGAGGAAGTGTGCGCAGGCCAGTGCATTTCCGAGGGCTGGGGCCCTTTCCACGCCCGTCCGCCCTCACCGCGCTCCACGCCCGCAAGCGCCTTCATTTCCACCCTCGCCGGTGACACCGTTCCTCTTGAGGCGGAGACACATCTTCCGAGTTGCCAGGCAGCTTCTGTTGGGTCAGCAGCGTGAGGGGATAGCCTCGGCGTGGCCCCGGCGCCTCCCGGTCGGTTGTACTCCTGCCCGGCCCACCGGCCGAGCTCCTGCCCGTGTCCCCCGGCTGGTCCGGGGGGTCCAGGCTCCATCTCCACAGTGGCTTTGCCGGACCTGCGGGCTGAGCTTCAGCCCGCACCCCGAGCAGACGGCGTCATGAAGCATCTGCCGTATTTCTGCCGCGGCCAAGTGGTGCGGGGCTTTGGCCGTGGCTCCAAGCAACTGGGCATCCCCACAGGTGAGCGCTGGAGGGTGCGGAGCTCCCGAGACCGAGCGACGTGGGAGGTGGACGTCAGCTGGGGATTAGGACGGGGGTCGGACAGGGTCTTGAGGCTGAGGGCAGAGATGACACCCTCTCTTCTTTTCTGCCTGTCCCTGTTCAGTTGAGGCGGAGGACCTTTGGTCAGGCCGAGGGATCAGGTCCAGGCCGGTGGCTTTGAGTTTTCCGGGGAACTGCATTGAGGGGTGGTGAGGGCAGGAAGCCGGAGCTGAGTTTTGCAGTCCCCCTTTGCCGCCTCTCTATCCAGGTGTGATAGAGCTGCCAAGCATGGCACGAGCCTTGCCCGTTACAAAACAATGTGGGCAGATTGGCGGAATTTTTATGCCAACTCTAGGGTTGCATAAAAAAAAAAAAAATCTGTCATTAGTTGGTGTCCAAGCGATCACACAGGCAGTTGAATGAGAACCAGATCTCTTTTTTGGTCTGTCCACATTAGTTTTAGTAGTCCGGATTGAAGGTAAGCTTAATTCATTTTTAAAAATACAGTCAGAGCTGCCCCCAGACCTATTAAAGCAGTCTTTGAGTTTGGATGCTAGTTGTATTTCCAAAATGAGAATCTCAGTGATTCCAGAAGACCAGGTCGAAAAATTCCAGCTGCTCATGTATTTGTCGTCTTCTACCTCGAGAGTGGGATCTGGTACCTTGTTCCTAACTCAGTAACATAAAGAGGAGAAACTCGGTCCAGAGTATGGAACGGTGGGGTTGATAATCACAGGCAAAGCCCTAGCAATCTTGTGAGCTTAATTATTTAGACGAGCTTTGCTTGCTATTTTTATGAGTAATATGATACCCTTAACACTCAGGATATTTACTTCTGTCTTTAAGCTAACTTTCCTGAACAAGTAGTAGATAATCTGCCAGCCGACATGTCCACTGGCATTTATTATGGATGGGCCAGTGTTGGAAGTGGAGATGTCCATAAGATGGTGGTGAGCATAGGATGGAACCCGTACTACAAGAACACAAAGAAGTCCGTGGTAAGAATGCACTTCACTGTGTAACTGAAAACGGGGCGGTGATTTAGAGTAATACGCGGTATCAGATGTACATACAGTGGCACGGACTATATCAGTGGTACTCGCAACATAGTCTAAATTCTAGAATTTTTGGCAGTGTATTTGAAGGATTTAAAAGTGAAGTAGTTAGTTACTATTTGAATGAAATAACTTTACATCCTTTCACTTTTAATCTCTTTATGTCTGGCTTCAAAGTGAATCTCTTGTAAGTGTGCAGTTGAATCTTCTCTTTGTAATCATTCTACTAATCTGCCTTTTGATTGGAGAGTTTAACCCATTTACATTGAAGCTAATTACTGATAAGGAGGGAGTTATGCTCTTTTGCTATTTGTTTTCTGTGTGCCTTCCAGCTTTTTTGCCCATCATTTTCTCCATTACTGCCTTTTGTGTTTAGTTGAGCCTTTGTAGTGACATTTTGATTCCCTTCTGATTTCCTTTTGTGTATTTTCTGTGGATATTCTTTGTGGTTGCTATGGGGATTCCGTTTAACATCCTGAAGTTATATAAGTCTAATTTGAATTTACTCCAACTTTAATAGCATGTGCAAACTCTTCTTTTTTTTGGTAAATCTTCACCTGAGGAGATATATATACACATACACACACAGAGCGAGAGAAGAAATTACATTTTTATACACTCTGCCCAATAAAATAAATTAATAATTTTTATGCATTGATTCTTTAACTCTTGTAGAAAATAAATGTAAAGTTGCAAGCAAATTACAATAATATTAATTTTTATAACTGCCCATGTATTTACCTTTATTGGAGATAAAAATGCTTGAAGAGCATGTTTCATAAAATTCAGCTTGCCACAGTTTATGTAGCTCATTCACCCTTTAATTACTTGGTCATCCTGTTAACATAGAACTGCTTGTTACATGAATGGTGCTTTCTGATAAAATGGCAAGGTGATTTTTTCCCCCCTCTTTTAAACCACTTTGAGGTATACTTTGTGCTCTTCTCATAGGACCCACATAGCTGATGTGCTTAATCTGCTAGATATAGCCGAATCTTGTGATTAGCCCAAGTGTGTGGCAAAAACAGTTACAGTTGATCTAAATGTCATCCTCTTCGAAGAGTTTATAGAAGAGAAGTATGTCACAGTTGGAAAATCACAGGGCTAATACAGGCATAAGCAATAGAATTGGCCCTGAACTACTTAACATTGTGCTCAACATTTTTTATTTTTGTTTTTGAGTGTTAGGGATGTGAAAAATATTTGTTGGCATAAAGAAAAGAATTGATGAAGGAGCACAACTTTTCTTTTTTTTTTGGTAGAATGAGGGAGAAAATAAAGGGGAGGGAAGGCTACCTTGACTAATTTTTCTTTATTAGCTACTCAAGTAACAGAACTATTACTACAGAGCCAGTTAAGGAATGCCTTGAAAGTACTTTCATACTTAGGAGATACTCAGTTTTCTGTTGGTAGGAGGGTCCTACATTTCAGAGGTGTTTTTTTCTTCTTTGCCAATAACAGACATATATGATGTGCCTGTTCAAGACTTTTTCTTTTTTTTTAAAGATTTTATTTATTTTTATAGAGAGGGGAAGGGAGAGAGAAAGAGAGGGAGAGAAACATCAATGTGTGGTTGCCTCTCACGTGCCCCCTACTGGGGACCTGGCCCACAACCCAGGCATGTGCCCTGACTGGAAATCGAACCAGTGACCCTTTGGTTCTCCAGCCAGTGCTCAGTCCACTGAGCCACACTAGCCAGGGCCACGACATTTTCTTTTTAAAAAATTGGATTGACTATTTCATCAGTGACTTAAGTTCTTAATATGCTCTATCTAGATCCAGTTCCTTTGTTGGAACTATTTATAAATTACAAATATCTTTTACATTGTGCTGCTTTAAGAAATCTTTGCCTATTCCAGAGTCATAAAGATATTTGTAGATTTTTTTTTCTAAAGGCTTAATTGTCCTGCTTTTCTCATCAAATTGATTTTTGAGTATGGTATGAAGTGAGGGTCAAAATTTTTTCTTGTATGAATATTGACTCAGCCCATTTATATTTTGTTTTATTTTTAAAAAGATTTTATGTATTTATCTTTAGAGAGAGGAAAGGGAGGGAGAGAGGGAGAGAAACATGATCAGTTGCTTCTCACACTCCCTGAAATGGGGACCTGGCCCACAACCCAGGCATGTGCCCTGACCAGTGACCTTTCAGTCTGTGGGACAAGGCCCAGTGCACTGAGGCACACCAGTCAGGGCCCAGCCCATTTATTGAAAGTACTGTCCTTCCTGACAGCACTCCAGTGTCAGCTCGGTCTTAAATCAAGTGACTTTATTAGTGTGAGTCCCAAATAGGCTCATAACATTAAATTGGCCTATCTCCTAGTTTATCCTTTGGCCATTGCCACATTATCTTAATTTCTGTAGCTCTATAATAGGTCTTAATATCTGATCGTATAAATCCTCCAGTTTTCAGGATTTCTTGGATAATTTTGGACTTTCACATTTTAATATAAATTTTAGAATCACTTGTCAGTTTCTGTCATTTAAAAAAAAACCTAAGATTTTGATTGGCATAACACTGAATCTGTACATCAATTTAGGGAAAGTGGCATTTTTACCATTTCTCTCAGTTATGTTTTGTAATTGTCAGTATCAAGGTCTTACATATTAGTTCCTTTTCATTCAGAATTTTACTGAAAAGAAAGACTGAAAGTCACATATATTGGTTCTGAGTATTGGTGGGCCAAAAAGTCTGTAGGTTTTTCCCATAAAATAAAAGGCACATATTTCACTTCACCAATAACTTTATTGATTTGGATATTTTGAGTATGTTGGCTATCCCCCCACGTGGTATAACTTTTACTGTTCTCAATTAATGTCTCGATTTGATCGCTGTCAACTTCAACTGGTCTACCCGACTGTGGAGCATCCTCCAGTGAGAAATCTCCAGCACGAAACTTCGCAAACCACTTTTGACATGTTTGATCAGTCACAGCACCTTCTCCATAAACTGTACAAACCTTTTTTTGCATTTCAGTTGTGTTTTTACCTTTCTTGAAATAATAAAACATAACATGCCGAAAATGTTGCTCATTTTCTTCATCTTCAATATTAAAATGGCTACACAAAAATTCACCAATTTGGATAAATTTTTTTTAATGCGTTTTGGTATGACAGGTGTCACAAGACAATCTGACAAAGATTTTTTGAATGAAGTTAAAGATAACCTGGCACTACTAGAGCCATCTTACGGAAAAAACACAAACTTTCTGGCCAACCCAGTACCAAGCTGTGGGGCACTTAATGTCTTCTCAGTCAAACCCCTCAATTACAGATGAGAAAGCTGAGCTCCAGAGAGGTTAAGCTAAGGCTTTAGCCAAATGTGCAACTTGAGACTTTTGATTCTTAACTTACTGTTCTTACCACAGTATTTTGCTTCTTCTAAGCACTTGGAATTTAACAGTGCGCAAGTTCAACTCTTCTACAGATGATTTAGTTATCTAACAAAACCAGAGCTTTGATAATAGCTTTAAGAAAAGTTCTATTTCTTTTTAAAAATGTTTTATTGATTGATTTTAGAGAGAGGAAAGGAGGGAGAAAGAGAGAGAAAGAAAGAAAAGGAAACATCGATTTGTTGTTCTACTTATTTATGCACTCATTGGTGATTCTTGTATGTGCCCTGACTGGGGTTTGAACTCGAAACCTTGGCATATCAGGACGATGCTCTAAACAACTGAGCTACCCGGCCAGGGCCTAAAAAGTTTCATTTCTAACATTCATGTTTCCTTTTAAATTGTTTAAATCAGAGTTCCTTTTTTTAATGGGCTTCATAAAATCCATAATTCCCATTAAGTGTATATAGGGTGAACTTCCTATGTTTGGTAAGAAAGAATTACTCAGATTTTCATGTTTGATTTCCTTTAAATAGGCCATTCTTATTAAACATAGTATTTCAAAATATACCTCTACTCTAAAGTTACGTGTTTCTAAATTGTGTAACCTTCCAGTGCTACCATTCTAGCCCAGCCTCAACTGTCTTGGGTGTTTGCTTGCTCTTTAGATGGATTTTCTGCCTTTTTGAACTCAGGTTTCTTCTTTGTAGGTGCCTACTAAAATTCTGATTTTTCCAAAGCTTCTTTTATCTCCTGCACCATTTTGCTTCAGCTTGTGTTGTGCCCATTCGTCACATCATTCCCAGATCAGGAACCAGCTTGGGCTGTTCTGCCTCACATCAGCCTTCAGCTTTGTCCAGCCCTCAAAAGATTCTCTAACTGGTGTGTGTCAGAGACACTCAGATCCTGATTAACTTTAGAACTAGCTCTGTCAGTGGTCGCATCTCTTAGTACTTCAACCATTCCCTTTTTGTTGTCTTTGCTCAGTTTTTCTGCCTTGCTAAGACTTACTTTGCTGCATGTTGGTTTTTTCTATAAACAGCAAATCATACCAGATTTGTGGTGTAACATCTCCATTACTCAGTAATGTTTATGTGTAAGGTCAGGGGCAGGAACAGGAGCAATGGACGAATTTAGGAAAAACTACATTTAGATTTTAACCTGTCTTTCAAAATTTAATGAGGGTTGTTTCATTATTGTGTATATTTCAAATTTTAGGTATTCTGCAATCTGATGGTAATTTTTTTTAAACATTTCTTGACTGTAGGAAACTCATATCATGCATACCTTCAAAGAGGACTTTTATGGGGAAATCCTCAATGTCGCCATTGTTGGCTACCTCAGACCAGAAAAGAACTTTGCTTCTCTAGGTAAGCTCTTAGTTAGATTACCTTAAGTGTTACTGTAGCTACTTCTGCTTCTGCTAGTAACAACCAGAGCAGTACAGGTAATACTTGAGCACTTAATGTGTGCCAGGCACTGTTTTGAGTGCCTAAATGAATTAACTCCTTCCATCCCTACAATAACCATATGAGAAATTATTCTGCCCATTTTGCAGATGAGGAAATTGGCACAGAGAGGTTACATAATTTGCCCAGGGTCACATAGTAAGTGATGGACCATAGATTCAGAACCAGCAGCAGGCTGGCTGCCTCTCCAACAGTACGCAGTTAAAATCTTTATTTCCTTTTCATATTTTAAGGAACCAGTAAGAATTAGTAAGCTGTAGTGAATAATGGATGCTTTGCAATGCTTGCTGTAAGAAACAATCAAAAACATTGTATCAAATATGTTAGTGTGGTGTGATAGTTTTAGTTGTAGAGTTTTGTTTGTCAGTATAAACCCTGAAGAGAATTAATAGTGAATATTTGTTTCTTCCATTTGGTGTTTGCAGTGTACTTTTTTGCTGATGCCTTTCTCTAAGAAATTGCAATAAGATTAGAGACATATTTTGTGTGCCATGGACTTTTTGCTCAAGTCTGTGGGAACAGATAGAACAAACAGTTCCTGGACAGCTGATGGCCCTGTTCGGGAGACACTGCGAGACACTGCCCGCTTTGTGCAGTGTTTTTAGGAAAGGTTGAACAAAGGAGCAATAAGAAGTGTAGGGGTAGTTTTCATCATCTTTACCTGGTTTGTTCTCTCTGCAGAATCACTTATTTCAGCAATTCATGGTGATATTGAGGAAGCTAAGAAACGGCTAGATTTACCAGAACATTTGAAACTCAAAGAAGACAATTTCTTCCAGGTTCCTAAAAGCAAAATAATGAATGGCCACTGAGGAAAAGTCGTCTTCCTACTCATTCATTGTTTTCTAGTTTTACTGCCCATAACTGTGCAGTCTCATCTTGGTTAAAAACCAGACATTTTCCTACAGCTGTGAATCAGTTTAAACAGTACAATGTAGTTATCATTATGCTTTAACTGTTCAATTAAATCCATCATGTTATAGTACTAAAAAGATTCATTTTAAAAGTCAAGATTCTTTTTTATGTGATGTGTTGATTAAACTTACCACTAGAAAGGTCTTAAGTGTCTTATAAGGGAAATGAATGTATAGAGCTCTGGGTAAAAAGGCACGTCACTAGTTTGGAGTGAATACTAACTCTCATGGTAAAATACTAGCATGTATGTACTTGTATAACTTGTGCTGCTAAACAGAGAAGGCTTATGAAAGCAATTGTGTTAAACAGAGATTGGATAGTTTATTATAAACCTAAGGGGGAAAGTTCATACTTTGTATTTTTGATGCTTTGTGCATTAATATATTGCTACAAACTTGCAGACTTGTAAATTTAATGAGTCGTTTTCTTTATGAGGTCAGATCATGTTGTTGTATGTGTGTGTTTTGTTTTCTTTTTTGCAGCTGCCGTAGTTCTAATTGATCTAGACTCCCTCTGCCAATCAGTTTTTTCTTTTGGTTTGTCTTTTAAAACATCAAAATAAGTGTTTTTCGAATTTGTAGTTTTATTTTTGTTATATAGCACTTTTCTCTTTTCAAGAGTAGACACTCCTCACCATTTTTCCTTTCTTTTTTTTTTCTTTAGATAGTTGCCGTATCCATTTTTTTTTTCCCGTTTAGAACATCCTGTGACTTACAAAGGATTGCATCTGTCTCTACCATTCCATCCCTTCACCATATGGAAAAACCCTGAAAGCTTCCTCTTTAGGTTTCTGGAAAGTTTAAATGAACATGTAGCAGGTTCACTTTTCTATACCAGGTTCTTCAAGAACAAAAACTACTTGTTCCTCCCACCCAGGGAAAGTGTTTTAAGAGCCCGTTAAACTGAGGAATACAAAGTTACTTATTTTTAGCTGATTATATGTTCCTGAACAAACAGACTGTTGGAGGTGTGTGTGCACAGTATAATTTAATGGTAAAAGTGCTTGTAGTTTGAGGGCAAGGTGTAAATAACAAAGTTTTAGTAATCCTCATACTATGCATTGTTTCTTCCTAACAAGTAAGAAGTGCTTTTTGGCCACTGGAGACTCTTGTTTATGTTGGCAGGAAGTTGAAATCTCTGGATGCTAGGAAGTGAAGGTTACAGGTTCTTGGGCCCCTGAACGGTACATTGTACTGTTCACTTTGGCACCACACTTGGTTGGGGGATGGGGAGAGGTGTATAAAAGGTCATTTTTTTGTCAGTCCGCTCCATGTATCCACATGTGTTTCTTTTTTGTATTGTATTTTCTCCATTACCATTTAGTCACCTTATACCCCCTTCCCCACTGCAGTCACCACACTGCTGTCTATGTCCATGAATCCTTTTTTCCTTTTTGCTCAGTCTCCATGTCCTCCCTTCCCCTCCCCCACAGCTGTCATCTGCTCTCCATCTCTGAGTCTGACTCTGTTTTGCTTGTTAGTTCAGTGTGTTCATTAGATTCCACACGTGAGTGAAATCATGTGGTATTTGTCTTTCTCTGACTGGCTTATTTCACTTAGCATGATATTCTCCAGGTCCATCCATACAGTCGCAAGGGGCAATTAATAGAAGACAGTTTTAAAGATAACGTATTATAAGTAACTTTTCATTAATCTGCACAAATAGAGCACTGATTTTAACCAAAATATAAGATTTAGGATAACATAAAGTTGATGTTGGGGAAGGCAAAACATGGATACATTCAATGGGATTGTTTTACTTTGTGATGTATGAATTTATGGCAAATTATGTAGTATGTCTTCATTTCTTCTCTATGAAAATACTTAGGAAATGTAACTTAGTGTTAGAAATCCTAAACTTGAAGAAAGCCTCAATTATCAGTGACTTTGTGGAGCAAAGGTTAAAACAAACGTGTTTGTTTGGATAGATTGCTGCTGGTTAATGTAAGTGTAGGAAAGTTTTTTGATATTCTGTCACCTTATTTTTGTGAAATTACCATCACTTTTGAAAATCATAGTGTGTACGCTAGGAGTTAGGTAATACCACCTAATGTTTTTTTTTAGTTTTAGTTTAAATACTGATGTATCTTAAGAAATTGCAGTAGTACCATTTCTGATTGGTCTGAATGATTTCAGGCTTTGAAATAAATCTTGACTAACTGATACCATAATTTTGCTCACCTTATTTATTCATTCATTTATTCATTCAATATACAGTTGACATTCATTATTTTATATTTATTTCAGGTGTATAGCACAGTGGTCAGACATTTGTGTAATTTACGAAATGTTCCCCCCAGTAATTCTAGTACCCACCTGGCACCATACGGAGTTATTACAATATTATCGACTATATTCCCTGTGCTGTACTTTACGTCCCTGTGACTGTTTTGTAACTGCCAACTTGTACTTCTTAATCCCTTCACCTTTTTCACCCGGTTCCCTAGTCCCCCCCCACATCTGGCAACCGCTAGTTTGTTCTCTCTGTGTATGTCTGTTTCTGTGTTATTTTGTTCTTTAGATTCCACATACAAGTGAAACGATATGGTACTTGTCTTTCTCTGTCTGACTTATTTCACTTAGCATGGCATCCTCTAGGTCCAGCCATGCTGTTGCAAAGGGTAAGATTTCATTTGTATACGTGTACCACATCTCTATCCAAATGACGAACAGTTAGGTTGCTTTCGTATCTTGGCTGTTGTAAATAATGCTGCATTCACATAGGGGTTCATATACCTTTCTGCATTAGTGTGTTGGATTTTTTCAGATAAATAACCAGAAGTGGAATTGCTGGGTCATAAGGTAGTTCTGTTTTTAATTTTTGAGGAACCTCTATCATGTTTTCCATAGTGACTGGGCTAATTTATAGTCCCACCACCATTGCACAAGGGTTCCCTTTTCTCCACATCACCAACACTTGTTGGCTTATAATATGATGGTCATTCTGACGGGTGTGAGGTGACATCTCATTGTGGTTTAATTTGCATTTCTCTGATTAGGGATGTTGAGCATCTTTTCACTCGTCTGTTGGCTATCTGTATGTTCTCTTTGGAGAAGTGTCTATTTAGGTCCTCTGCCCATTTTTTAATTAAATTGTTTGGTTTTTTTGGTATTAATTTGAGTTCTTTAGACTTTGGACATTAACCCCTGATTGGATGTATCTTCGGCAAATATGTTCTGCCATTCAGTGGGTTGTCTTCATTTTTTTAAATCGTTTTCTTTGTTGTGCAGAAACTTTTTAGTTTGATGTAGCCCCATTTGTTTATCTCCCCTTCTGTTTCCCTTGCCCTCATTGCTCACCTTTGTAAGTAGTGTGATGTCATCTCATCTCTCACCTGTCCTACCTGGGATGTGAATCACCCCTCAGTTTGGCATAGCCATGCTACATTGGCTCCCTGCCTGTTAGTCCCTTAGTAGCCAGCCAAGTTATCGCCAAGAGACCACACTCACATAACTTATTACAGCATATTGTTATAGTTGTTCTATTTTATTGTTAGCTGTTGCTAATGTCTTACAGTACCTAATTGATAAACTAAACTATTGCCCTGGATGGGTGGCTTAGAGCATGTCCCAGTACACCAAGGTTGTGGATTCGATCCCCAGTCAAGACACATTACAAGAAGCAACCAATGAATGCATAAGAAGTGGAACAGCAAGTTGATGTTTCTCTCTTTCTCACCCCTCCTTGAAATTAATAAAAATAAATATAAAAAATAAATAAGACTTTATCATTGTATAAGAAAACATGTAGCATATATAGGATGTGGTGCTATCCATAGTTTCAGGCATCCACTGGGGTCCTTGGAACATGTTTCCCACAGATGAGGTGGGGGAGGGGCCTCCCGCTGCACAGTACTCAGATTGAAAGGCACCTAATGGAAGAGTGACAGATATATTTGAGTGACGTTGACAAATATGTGAATTCACATACCAACTCCATAATAGTCCAATGTCTTGTGTTTTTATAATCACCTTAGTTCTTGGAATGTAAGCTTCTAGAGGGGTTGAACTGTATTTTAATTTCATGAATACCTATGTATGTATAGGTAGTCCTCTGTCAGTAATTATATGTTAGTTAGAAACAATTTATCTCTGATATTGGGACCTGACTACATCAAAAGAATTAGAGAGAGCTTCACCAGGAACCGAGCTTGAGGGACAATTTTTAAAACTTCCTTGGCCCTGCCTCTTTTTACTTTCATTTTATTTTTCAAGGCAAAAATCTATGTTGTGGATGAAACCCCTCGGGCTGAATTTTGTTATCTTTTAAGACCTCATTAAAAATCATGGATATTAAATTACATTTTTCTCACAGAAAAATTGTGACTTCTAAAAATTTTTTCTAATTCTTCATGAATTAATACTTTAAAAATACAGTAAATCACTAGAAAAACAGCCACATTTGGATGTCTTGGCAATGTCAAATGCTACGAAAGGTTAACCTCAAACATTCTCAGTTTCAGTGGGAGACAGTTTACAGGACAGCCCCAGTCTGTAGACCAAATTTCCCGGCGGCCCTGTGCTCTGGACCGTAAACTCCCTTTAGCTGTGGCAGGGTTGACAAGGTGTGCGTGTGTGTGTGTGTGTGTGTGTGTTTGTGTGTGTAAAAGGCCAGTGAATAAGTTCTTTGGTTTTGCTGCGGTGAAAAAGGACCACAGACACTACATAAATGGCATGGAGCTATGTTTCAAAATTTTATTGAGGCAGCTGGAAGGATTTGGCTCAGAGGCCCATAGTTTGGCAAATCCTGGGTTAGATTTTTCAGTCCTTATCAGGACATAGTGAGATAGTAACCTTTCTCCCAATTACCATGCAGGTTTTATGTGATTCACGTGCACACTTTATTTTGATGTATAGGTGTTTAAATTAGGGAGGATAGCTGTGGATTTAAAATGGTCTTGGCATTCTCAAATCTAGAATGTCTAGGCGAACTTCAAATGTCTGCTGTTTCAGTCGGAGGTGTGATGAACGATGTGCCAGCACTGGGTGAGAACTGCACGTGTTCCCTGCAGATTCAGAGGTTGACGCCCTGACAGCTGTGTATTAGCAGGTGGGGCCTTTGGGAGTTATTAGGTCGTGAGTTATTAGGTCAGTGGGATTAGTCCTTACAAAGGACTCCAGAGAGCCCTCCAGCTTTCTTTCCACATGTGGGGATACAGTGAGAAGTCAGCAGTCTGAGAGGGGAAGCGGAGTTTGCCACCCCAAAATACACCCTTTGGGATGTTATTTTAAACTGGTTATGTTTAAGAAAAGAAAGACTAAGGAAAAACCTTTGCCTTTCCCTCTAAGTGCCTGAAAGAATTCAGAGGACCTGCTGAAGGAAGGGAGATACCATCGCAGATAACTATAGTTTAATATGAGCTAGATGTGGTAGACAGGAAGGAACCTAGCAAGCCCTATTTGGCCAAAAAGCTCCCTGTGTCCCCTTTCAAAATGTCCCAACCGACATTTGTTTACTAAACACTAATTCAAGCATCTCCTTGTAAATTACCCGCCGCCTTCCCTTTGTCATCCTAGACCCCAACTTCCCCTTCCTTAGTCCAGAATGAGATTTATATCCAATTTTGCCTTACTGTCTGGAATTTTCATGCTTAATGTAACTCCCTGTGCACACGTATCAACACTTGATTTTCTTCTGTTAATCTGCCTTATGTCATTTTGGTTATTAGTCCAGCCAGAAGAAGTTGAGTAGGAGGAAAAATTATTTTTTCTCTGGCACATCTGCAACCCAGAAGAGGGCTCTCACCAGCATTTGACCACTGGCGCCCTGGTCTTGGACTCCACCCTCCAGAACTGTGAGAAAGAAGTTTCAGTTGTACACGGTCAAACAGTCTGTGCCATTTTGTTATAGCTGCATGAACAGACCAAGAAGCCCTGATGGCCAACTTAAAATAGATGACCTCTTCCCTTCCCTCCTCTCCCTTTCTCTCTCCTTCATTTTCTCCTCTCCCACTTTCCCCTCTCTGTCTTCTCTCTCTAATGGAAACAGGTATGAGCAATGAATTAGGAGGGAAGTAAAGAGGAACAAAGGCATTATCTATAAAGTATCTGTCATTTTCCTCTTTGGAACTAGATTTGAGATGTCAAGTTGCCTGACCCCAGGATATTGGTAATAATAGAGTTTGTTTTAAATATCAGTGCTCTAAACCAGTACTATTCCCTGGGTTACCCAGGACAATGAGGAGAGCTGAGCTGCCGAGGGGCATGTGGGAAAGGGGTAGGTACCAGTCCCTGTACCGTTAGGAGGCTTGAGCACTCACTATTGCTGTCTATAGTGGAGCCTCATCGTAGGGAGGGGCAGGCATAACTGAACAAATAAACAAGTATTTTGTCTCTCATACTCTCGTCCAGCGAGCCCATATAGTTGAATTCTCTTAAGTAAATATAAGTATACAATGCACTGTTACCTTTTGTCTTCTCCACAGCAGACCTAAGCCTCATGCGTTGCTTGTAACAGAAACAGATTTTGGCTGTATAAGCAGGAAAGGAATTTATTGGGAGAATCATGGGTAGCCCAGAGAGTGGATGGGAAAGCTGGAAACTGGGTGAGAAAAGGGGACCTCTAAACCCAAGGGTCAGAACCAGAGCCAAAAGCACACCAAAGAGCCAGTTCATTGAGGACAGTGCCACTGGTGCTGAGCATGGATGCTAGAAATTTACGCCAAATGCCACCAGAACCACATCCTGCACATGATTAGCATCTGATTGGCTGAGCTTCAGGCACCTGTCCATATATTAGCTGTGGGGTGGAGGATGGGGAATGGAAAACTGAGTACCTGGTTGTTTCAGCTTCTGTACGGAGACATGCTTTTCCACCAAGACTTATGTGGGGGGCTCCACCCACAGAGCCCCCACCCCCAGCTGCCATGGATGAGAATAAGCCTACCAAGACATGATCTATTTGGGGAGGAAAGGTGGCCTAACTCTCAAAGGAGAAGGGCATGAGCCTGTTCCTCAATGGGTTTCTATTGGGTTCAATTTGCACAGGAATACAGGTAAAGCTCATCAATCATTGTCAGGCAGTAATGATCAAACAATAGAAAACATTCAAAGACCTATGAGAGCTTATTCTGAGTCAGGGTCAGATAGCTAAAGGGCCATAAAACATTGGGAAACAAACTCATTTTATACTTGAACCCTTATCAGAAAATTGAGGGCAGTCTTAGCAAAGCAGGTTTCACAGGATTTTATGCATTCTTTCTCAGGCCTGATCGCCCCAGGGAACTGCCCATTCCTGCCCAGGGCTGTACCGCCCTCCAGCATTGTTTCAGGCTTAGGTCAGGCAGGGGAAGTAAGGCAGCCAAGAGATTAGGAGACTTCTTACAGACAGAATGAGGACTCAGGCTATGTCAAAGCTGAGGGGTGAGGGTCCATCACCCCCTTTTCCTATAGCCCCCAAGTCCTTCCCTGAGGGCCTCTTCACAACGGTGCCTGTCTTAGGTCATCCTTCCCTTGAGGAATCTTGCCCATCATTGGCTAACTAGTCATGCACCTGGGGCCAAGCAGGGTGAAGTAAAGGGGGCAGAGGCTGTGCCCCTGCTGGGAGGATGAGCTTTGTCTCTTTAGTGGCTTATGGTCCCAAGGTCTTTTACTCAGCCTTAGCCATGGGAGGGTTACAGCTTCTGAAACCAGGCAGGGTGGTTCCTAACAGACTTATACCGTAGGGAATAAATCCCTAAACATAAGGAAGGGTCAGAAAATTGGGCAGTTACCAAAAAAGGACAAAAATCTAGTACCATCATCTAATGTGGAAGGAAATTATAATCTGAGTACATGCTGTCTATTCACTCCTTCAGCCGTTCATAAAAGCATTTCTTATACTGTTAGAGCACAGGTGGCAGACACAAGGCCCGAGGGCTGAATCCAGCCCTCCACCTTGTTTTATCCGGTGGCAGCGCCAAGCTCTCACTTAACTGTTAAGGAGTAGTCACATTTCTACAGTCCTAAGTTACATTCGGCCCTCTGAAGGCAACCACGAGGCTGATGTGGCCCCCAGTGAAAATGAGTTTGACACCTCATGTGTTAGACTGTTCCAAAGACTGATAAAACTTTCTTTTTAGTTTGAAGAAGAAATAAAAATATTTCCCTTTTTATCTTGATTTGCAGGAAGCTCAGGGCTAATGTTCAATCACAGTAGCTCTAATAATCACCTAGAATTGTGATTTTGAAAATGTTCTACGAAGATCCCGAGGGTCTCTTGGAAGTGCCCTGGGTGAAGGGCAAGCAAGGGAATCTCTGTCTCTTCCCTCTTCCCACCCTACTTACTTTAAGGCAGTCTCCTAACTTTTTTTTTTTTTAAAGATTTTATTTATTAGAGTGTAAGGGAGGGCAAAAAAGAGGGAGGGAAATATCAATCAGTTGCCTCTCGTATGTGTCCCAACCGGGGACTAAACCCATAACCCAGGCATGTGCCCTGACTGGGAATTGAACTGGTGACCTTTTGTTTTGCAGGACGATGCCCAACCACCTGAGCGACACTGGCCAGGGCCTCTCCTGTCTGAGTTTTACTGAAGACTACATTGATTAAAGGCCTCCGTTGCCAAGTAACACTTGAACTTCTGTTTGAATCGAGCAGCTCACTTGCCTCCTCTTCCCTTGAGGTTCCCATTCTTTACTTCCTTGTCAACAACTTCATTTTATTCACATAATAGCACCATAAGCACTTTTCTGGAAGCAAGTGGATATAAATCCTAACAGAGTCATTCCCTCTGGGGCATTGAGGGGGTTTCCTGGAGTGGGTTCTGCTTGGATCTGACTGATCCCAGGAGTTGTTTTGCTTACAGATTTGCTAGTATTTCAAATTTATTAGAGATTTCCCGTCCAGTACAGTATTCCTGTCAAGTGAAGTTGTTGTTTGTAATTATATTTTTGATTCTATCTCCTGAACCCAACAAAACCTCGTACTAATATTCTCAGGTTCCCCCATATTTCAAAGCCAGGATTTTTACCTGACCTTAGCGCAACCAGCTAGGCCTGTTCTCTACTGTTCCCTATAGATTTAATTTGAACACTTTTTTGCAGTTTTAGAAGATGGAAGAAGGTGCTATCTTGGATTCTGCCCTTTTGGAGCATTGATTTTTCCTCCTTTTCAGACAGTCTTGCAAAGGGATGGATAGTATTCAATATCTGTAACTACAACAGCTTGACTGCGTTGAGGATATCATCCACGTTCTTTGTAAGAAGGCAGTTTTACATGTCCAACACATAACTAGGTGCACACTGAACATTCAGAGGAATAGTACGTTCCCCAAAGTAGCGAGAGATTCAAGATGCGGGTGGTCACATTATCACCATTTCGTCCCCTGGCCAGCGGTACGTTTTAGAGTTTGTGGCAGCAGCAGCAGCTTCAGGGTGCTTGTATTTGCGTCACTTCCTGTTCTCTACCATCGGTGTGAGATATCCGGCTAGGTGTTATTACCACACTTCAGGTGAAGAAACAAGATAACTCAGTGACTCAAACTGCATAGGGAAAATTTCAGAGCTGAGTGGTGCGAACTCAGGTCTTCAGCTTATTTCAAGAGGGAAACAGTAGACTCAGGCTGAGCTGCCTGGCCCTGTTGAAGGTGTGTGCATGGGACCCTGGGAGCTGCGGATGGAGGGGTGGTGGACGATGACCCTCCCAAGGCCCGCCAGTTAGCAGCTTTTACAGGACGTGGCAGCTCATCCTCAGCTCGTCTCTTGTCTCTGCCAGCTGGAGTGTGTCAGGTGCAAGGATAGAGTTGGCAGAGCTGAACTCAGACTTTTGGCAGAGGCATCAAAAAAGCAGAAAGTTCACAAACCCGTAAACCTGACCAACTTGACAGCTGAGGACAGGAACGAGGTCTCTGACTCTGGAGCAATCGGGACGTGACAATCCAGTACACAGACTGGACCAGGAGACACTAATGTCCAGGGAGAGGACTCCTCCAGACTTAAGCTCTAAGACCCATCTTTTTTTTTCTTCCCGAAGAGTCTATCATATACAGATTCTCCACAGCAAATGCATGATCCCTAGTAATCTGAAAATTCTGATTGATTAGTCCAGACTCCAAGCCCTTGCTCATTTTCTTCCTGTTCCCTCCCCTATCCATATCCCACTCGGCTGTTAAGTCATGTGAATACGGAATTCTTCGTCATATTCCTGGAAGAGCCTGCCAAGGGTAAAATCTTTACAATAGATGATGCTAAATCCCCCATATTCCAATACTAGGTGCTAAACAATTCAGGTCATGCTAAGAGAATGTGAAACCTGTTCTGCCCATCTCCCTCCTCCTACTTCTAGAGGAGTGGGGTTGGAGAGGGGAGAGAGGGAGAATTCCTTTGGAGATAAATAGCGTGTTCTGTCTACCCTCTTCAAGGGTGTCCATCAGAGCTTGTGTCCCTTAGGAGGAGGGACAAAAGAACTGTATGAAAAGCTGGAGCTAGTTTGGCTTCAGACAACAGAAGAGGGAGAGAGGAGGTGGCACTGTCACTCTCAGTGGAGGGGGAGAGGGAAGGAGGCAAATGTGTGTACTTTCCATGTACCAGACATGCAGATATGGCTTGGAGCCATCCCTGGAAGAGACAGTAGCCTGGAATGGTGAAGTGACCCAGAGGGCAGAGGAAGGATTTCTAGAAACCCAGGGTCTGAAGAGCCTAAAGGAGGCTTTGGGCACACCACAGACATTGCCATTGAGTTGCCCCAGAAGGGAAAATTCAGAGAGAGGGAGGCTCTACTTTAAGCTCAGCAAGCTCAGGGTCAGCCAGGTAGGGCTGGGTTCTTTCCCCTAAGCCAAGGCTTTTAAAGCTGTGTGTTATAAAATCCAGTTAGTGGATTCTGAGTATCTTAAAAATAATAAATTAGAACATGATAAAAGATAGGTGATTTGGATAAGTATTTCCTGAAACTTCTGCTTCAGGTTTATGAAGAGGTGTTGGTGTAAATTTTATTTTCTTTTATTGTGGATATCAATAAAGGCTTGAAAGCCCCTATTTTTATTTACTCTCCTTGTGTTTAGTCCTGGAGGGATTAAGCAGCTGCATTCTGGGAGATTAGAAACAAGACCTCTGGAGCCAGTTTCTATGCTGGTTATTTTTCCCCTTTGTGGCTTAGTGTCCTGTCTGAGAAACACTGGATAACAATAGTGCCTACCTCATTGGGTTGTTATGGTGATTAAAAGGATTAAACAAACTGATCCAGGCAAAGTGCTTTTTTCTTTTAAATGTTTTATTTTTTAGAGAGAGGGGAAGCAAGGCAGAAAAAGAGGGAGAGAAACATCGATACGAGAAAGAAACATTGATCCGTTGCCTCCCGAATGCACCTGACCGGGTACAGAACCCCGGCATGTGCCTTCACTGGGAATCGAACAGGAAACCTTTCACTCTGTAGGACAATGCCCAACCAAATGAGCCACACTGGTCAGGGCCAAAGTGCTTTTAATAGTACCTGATGAATTGTATGTTCTTGAAAAACGCTAATTATTGTTGTAATGGCGTTCTCCTGGCCAAAGTTAACATTGTAACTATCTGCCATCTTGAAAAGACACAGCAAAATTTTCCCTACGTTGTACAGGGTGGGGCAAAAGTACCTTTACAGTTGTTAGTGTGGAAAATAATACAATCATTAATAAACAATAATACAGGAATAAACTCTGTTTCTTGGACTCACAACTGCAAACCTACTTTTGCCTCACCGTATGTGCAGGGCCCAGTTTTATTCATTTGTAGGCAATAATTTCTATGAGCAAATAGGCACTTCACAAATATTTATGGGACAAGGGGCACTCTGCTATGTGCTAGGGGTACAAAGTGGAATAAGATGATGTCCCTGATGTTGAGGAACATAGTCTCCCAGAGAAATCCCGATTTATTTGACTTTATTTCCATCACCCTCATGTGGTCCCTGGTATTTAGATCTCCAGGAAATATGTGCTGAAAGCATTTCCATGGAAGGAATCAGGAACTCTCCTTACCTCACCCAGATGCAGTAACGAAGGGAGCATGATGTCCCTTCACTTTTCCTGGTACCTTGAAGATGTGGAGGAAAGAACAGCATAGGAGACTTTTCTGCAAATGCCAAAGGTCTCTAACAGTCTACATTTGAGGAAAGATAAATTTGTTCTTATAAGCATCCTCTGGTGTCCACTTTGTTGTGTGTATTGAAAAACATTTTCAGGCAAAGAATGAGAAAGAAACCATGACTCCAAATGACAGAGAAGAACCTTGCAGATTTCTTCTGTCATTGTAGCTCAGAGCAGCTGGCAAGCCCACAGGAAAAAAGGGTAGGAGATGCGGTGGGGCCTCCTGAGTCATTCCTGTGGCTCCTCCCCCCATTGCCAACATTCTCCATTCTTCAGCTGTGCAGACAGAGCTCTGACATCACAAGCTGAGAAGGTCAGGCTGGGTGAGCATGGCCAGCCCTTCCTCCTGCCCACTCCTTCATGTTGGAGTGTGGCAAAGACTTCTACAAACCAAGGCGGTGGTTTGTTTTTTGTTCTTGTTTTTAGCCCAGAGGCAGTAAAAACCAGAAAAATTTAAAGAAAATAAAAAGACTGATTTAGGACAATGTAAGGGCCCTCCCGCCTATTGCCTTGGACGAGTATATAGAGCTGCATGTAGGTGAGGCCCAGTGTCAGTGTGTGTGTGTGTGTGTGTGTGTGTGTGTGTGTGTGTGTGTGTGTGTGTGTGTGTATTTATTTGTTTGTTTTGAATTTTTTAAGTTTATTTGAGCCAAATTGATGACAATTCTGGGAAGCAAGATCCCAAATGCTCTCATGTGTGTCTTTTAAAAAGGATCAACAGTAGAAGTTTACATGTAGTTGCTCTGCAGCTTATAAGCTGACCATACACAAGGCATAGCCATGTACCTTATCTCAGTGCCTTGGCCAGTGTCACACAGAGCTAGGATGGAAGGGAAGAGGTCTGGCATTTGAAGACTCGCTCTCTTTGGATTAACCCTTTATGTCTTGAAAAGAATTTCTTCCTCTTCCTTATCAAGCCATCTACCTCGGTGTTTTCCTTCTATCTAAATGCTTTATGGATCTTAAAAAGCTCTTCATCGCTTTTCTCCAAAGCTGCCCTTTTGGTATCTAAATTTTTGGACCCCCTTGGGGGTGGAGGTAGATGCAGGAGCTGATGCATTTTGCAAGCCTCCTGGTGCTCTGAATTTATTATAGTCATGGTCAGCTTCATGGGTGTGCCTTTCGGACAGTTGCAGAGGTCCTGATGCTTTAGAAGGGTCTCATACTTAGTTCAATGCTCTGCTTCTGCCATTTTCAATGTCTTAATAATTTTTACATTGAGCACCACAAATCATGTAGCCGCCTCTGACTGACCCAACTGGTTTTCTGAGAAACCACATCCCAATGATTGGTGTGAGAATATTGTTTGATTTCTTCCAGTTGGACAGGGAAATAATAACATTGATGTAGCTTATTACAGTTTACAACAGACATTTACATGCATTATCTCTTTTAATCTTCACAGGAAAATGTCAAGAGGCAAGCCTATTTAAGGCCATTAGAAATCCATCTACAGAGGATGAAACTGTTTTGACAGACAAACATGTCTTGAAAAGTGAAAAGTCAACAGAAACCCAGGACAAAGAAATTGTCCAAATGGCATACAGCTGTGCTGCAAAGGAAGTTACAAAAGCAATAAAGGACTCAGCATGGAGTATGGCCAAAGGGATCATGGGCGAGAGAAACAGAGAGAGACCCTCATAGTCCAGGAATAAGAAGTCTAGCTGAAAATGCATTTGTCAAGGATTTTATCTGCCTAGTCACTTCTTGATTACTTGATTGGCAATTTGATTTGATGTTTGTCCTTTTGTTTCAGGAACAGATCAACACTGAAAACACTGCTCAAGCCACCTTTATAAGTTTGCTGGCCAGAGGACAGGAATCTGGGACTCAGACCAAATACCACCTCTTGACAATCCTGCAGCACTCAGATTGTAGGTTTTTACTTGCTTCCACCTAATTGTCTTTTTTTTTTTTAAAGATCTTATTGATTTGAGAGAGAGATCAACTTGTTATTCCACTTATTTATGCATTCATTGGTTGATTCTTGTATGTTCCCTGATGTGAACTGAACCCAAAACCTTGGCATATTGGGATGATGCTCTAACCAACTGAGCTATCTGGTCAGGGCTCCACCTAATTGTCTTGACTTTCTGATCTCCTGCCCCTGCCCGCCCCATTTGCACAGTCCGGTTCCAATGTGGTATCTGAAGCTCAGGCTGCTGGGGGTGCAGCACCCGTGGGCTGGCTGGATTCAAGTGGAGGAGCACGATGAGCCTTGTCCTTGGGATGCCGTCATTAGTTTTTACTCCATAGTTCAGACAGGCCCGCTGCCCCAACTCTATTCTCATGCCACTTTTATTTTTTTACTTATTTTGTAAAAAGATTTTATTTATTTATTTTTAGAGAAAAGAGAAGGAAAGGAGAGAGAGAGAGAGAAATATCAATGTGTGTTTGCCTCTCACATGCCCCCCACCAGGGATCTGGCCCACAACCCAGGTATATGCCCTGACTGGGAATCGAACTCGTGACCCTTAGGTATGCAGGCCAGCACTCAATCCACTGATCCACACCAGCCAAGGCTCACGCCACTTTTAAATCCTGTATTGTAAGGGTTTTCCTACATGGATTCAAAGTAAAAGTGACCTAGAGAAAGACTGGATTGCTGCCCTCCTTCCTTTTCCAGTGTTCTCAGCACACTCCTAAGATTACCTATGGCTTTGTAGCCAAACTCTTAACATTTGAGTTTTTCAAGACTTGGGGAGAAAAAAGGGATTTTCTGTAGAAGCCTGAATTCTCTTGGACAATCAAGGTGTAACTAGGATTTCTATTAAGAAACTGTTCTGCCCTGACTGGTGCAGTGGCTCAGTGGGCTAGGTGTCATCCTGCAGACTGAAAGGTCACTGGTTTGATTCCCGGTGTGGGCACATGCCTAGGTTGCAGGCCAGGTCCCTGGTTGCGGGCGTGTGAGGGGCAACCAATTGATATTTCTCTCTTACATTGATGTTTCTCTCCCTCTCTTTCTCCCTCCCTTTTCCTCTCTCTAAAAATAAATAAAATCTTAACAAAATAAAAAAAGAAAGAAACTGTTCTACTAGGGTGGAACTATGGTTGATTTTCGAGAATAGACAGATGTCATTAAAGGTCAAGCACTTGGTCAATGTGTTTATTGAACGTATGGCTCTTTAACCAAACTTCTGTCACTTCAGTGAAGATCGGATTTAATTTCCTCCTGGTTTTGGAACAAATTACCGTTTGAGTTTCTGAAAGAACAATCTCCTGTTTCTCTGTCTTCTGAGAAATCATGTAAGAAAATCCAGTTAATGATCTGGTTCCTTAAAACCACTCTTGGGTGTTACTTGCTTTGCCAAGAAGAAGAAAGCCTGGTGAACAAGCACCGAGGGTGTGTCTTTGGTTCCAGGTTAAGTGTACAGAGCAAGCTGTGTACTTTTTTTCCCTCACGGTAATCTTACTTCACAAATCCCTTCAAAACAGTAGGTTTATGGGAGGGAGACTATTAAGCTGCTTTCACTGCTAGTAAAATGATATGGGAGGGCGTAGGGACAGTTAGTACTTATGGAACCTTCCATACCAGGCCCACTGCCTATGTAATCTCGTTTATTCCTCATGGCAACCTTGGCAGGGCTGGAGTTCAAGTTTCCCACACATAGCAGAGAATCAGAGTACAGTAACTTGGCCAAGATTCCAAACAAGAAAGAGTCAGGCCTGGAATTCCATCCCGGGAATCTTTAATCCTTCAACTTCTGGTATTTCTGTGATGTCAAACCACCTTTATATACAAATGAATACAGGAGTGGTGAATCCAATCAGGGTGCCCCATCAAGATAAAAAAATGAAAGAGCTTCATACTTAGGAATAGTTTATGAATGGAGGGATGAGATATGAGATGTATCACTGGAACTGAAGTCAGGACAAAGTTCGTCACGCTGGTATCGAGCCAATGTTTGTTTGTTTTTTTCTTTGATTTTATTTATTTATTGTTAGAGAGAGGGGAAGGGAGGGAGAAAGTGAGGGAAAGAAAAATCGATCAGTTGCCTCTCCTGTGTACTGTGACCTGGGGACCAAACCCGCAACCCAGACATGTGCCCAGACTGGGAATTAAACCAGTGACATTTCACCTTGAGGAATGACGCCCAACCAACCGAGTCACACTGGTCCAGGCTGAGCCAATGTCTCTTGACATATGTGGACGTTTCCCACTTTTTAGGCTCATCAGTGCTTTGAGAACAAGAGCACAAGAAAGAAAAGATGTAGGACGAGAAGCGACTTATCTGCTTGCTTTGTTTGTCGGGCCTCTGATAACTTCAAGGAGTCCAGGTTTGCCTGAGGACTAATGCCCTTTATCACATGTAGTAGACATTGGCCTGTGATTTCAAGTTCAGGAGAAAAGTGCTTGCCCCTTTACAGACCAGAGGCAAGTTGAGACGGAGACTTGCTGCTCACTCTCACTGAGTTGGGCACACCTTCTATTCTCCCAAACACATCCTTCAACTTGTCTCCCAAAATACCACAGGTGCAACACGTTGCTTTTCCTAACAGTCTCTGCATTCCAATGGTTTTATTGTTTTCCCTTTCCCTGAACTAGTGCTTTGCTTAGATTCTCTTTCATTTTGTGGTTATGTGTACACATCTCATTTTCAATATTGAGCTCTTTGCGGGTAGATGCTGTTGTTTATCTTTGCTTCCTACAGTTTAGCTTACATACTTCACATAGGTCTTTAACTTCAGAAATACACTTGAAATGGTAGTACACATAAACTTTTATTTCTTCCTTATTTTTACATGTAACTATCATAGCATATTTTGAATAGTCTTTATAAACTTAAAGTGTTATGGAGTAGTTTTAAATTATAAACAAAAATGAACTTTTTATTGTGAACACTTTGGTTCTGCTTATATTTTCCAGCAAGGAATTAGATATTCAAATAGAACACACATTGAAAAGACTTGACACATTTTGCTAAATCGATTTCCAAAAGAGTTTTGTGGACCATGGTAGGCAGAATCCTAAAATGGCCCCTCCCAATTCCTCACTCTAACCTCAGGACACTGAACACGAAGAGGTGTTCTGCCCACGATTACGTTGCATCACAGCCCAAGGGAGATTTGGGCCCAATTTAATGGCATGAGCCTTTTCTTGTAAAAGCAGACTTTTCTCCAGCTGGTAGCAAGAGGACAAGTCAGGAAGATTCTGAGCATGAAAAGGATTCAGTGTTACAAATGTCAGCTTGAAAGGAAGAAGGAGGGACATTCACAAGACCAGAGTGTGGCTTCTCAGATCTGAGGGTGACCCCTGGCCCACAGCCAGGAAAGAAGGCAGGGACCTCAGTCTAACAGCCACAAGAAACCTAGTTCCGCCAGCAACCTGAGTCCTTGGGAAAAATTATTCCTCAGAGCTTCCAGGTAAGAGCCTGCCTGGCTGACACCTTGATTTTGACCCTAGGGGACCCTGAGCAGAGGACCTAGGCAAGCCCACCTGGACTTTTGACCTATGAAACGGCGAGATAATAAATGGATGCTATCTTAAGCTGCTAAATTTGTGGTGGGTTGTTACGTAGTAGTAGAAAATGAATGCATTGGCTTACTCTATAGCAAGTAGGTAATGCATGAAATTGTCCCTGTCACTATAGGTAGCAGTGAATAACACTCCAGAATTGCGTGCTATATTAAAAGCCTTTGCTAAGACAATATTGATTAAATTTGTCTTTCTTTGGTTGCTAATGGGAATGAGGAAAAAATAATAATTTGGTGCCTCCTGATATCAATGGAGAAAGGAACTAGTGAAAAAAAAGGCAGGAAATTCTTGGTGAGAGACATGATATTGAGGGAAAGAAAACAGTTACAGAAGAAGAGACTCTATGAAAAAAGAGTGGTGTGGTGTGTTGTGTTGAATCTGGTTTGTCCCAGCTTATGAAAGCCATTGTTAATTTTTTTTTTTCTTAAAGACTTTATTTATTTTTAGACAGAGGGAAAGGGGGGGAGAAAGAGAGAAATAGAAACATCAATGTGTGGTTGCCTCTCGACCACCCCCTACTGGGGACCTGGCCCGCAACCCAGGCATGTGCCCTGACTGGGAATCGAACCGGCGACCCCTTGGTTTGCAGGCCAGCACTCAATCCACTGAGCCACACCAGCCAGGGCCATTGTTAATGTTTTAGAAATTCTTTAAGTGAGTTGTTAGACATAGCTATTATTAAAATTTAAGTTATAAAACTTAAAAAAAAAGAAATTATATTAAAAACTCAGATAACAAATAGCCAAAACTCATCACTCCCTAGTTATTTTACATTTTATTATTTGCTATGCTATTGAGGTTATTTATATAGAATGCATCTGTATGGTAGAAAAACTGTATAATGGTTCACTTTACATTTCTTCACATCTCCACATTAAGTGACATGACAGTTGAAGCTTGACATTGGCAAAATGATGGGAGTATTTATACCATGGAAGCTTTCAAATGCCTTTTCTGAGCCAATGAGATAACACAGAAGTTTTTCTGAGACTTGGATCAGAGGTAGGGTCTTTTTTCTATTGGACATGAACCCAAGAGGAGGTGAAGTCTGGCACACTGGCAGCCATCCTGCCAATGTGAGGAGTGACCTCCAGTGAGAATGGAGCCAGCATAACAAAGGGTAGATGCAAGAAATAGCGATAAACCAATCCTGATGCCATGGGGTGAGCTCTATTTCCAGCAGCACCTGATCCCACTTCTAGCCCTAGACTTTCTGGCTAAGTGAACCAATAAATTCCTTTTGCATTTGAACTAGTTTAGATTGAGTTTTCTATCATTTATAAGTAAAAACAGCCAAAAGGATACAAAAGAATTTGCATCAGGTCTAGAATCACTTCTAGCCACCAAAGTCTTGATTGATAAGAATAACTTAGAGGGCTGATAATCCTCCTGACCTCAGTCTTGTTCTGTTCCTATATGATAATTCTGTGTTTGACAAACACACATTTACTTTATTAAAGGGTTTAATAAGCCTTATATATATCATTTTCCTTGCAGGCTGAGATCACAATGAACACTTAGAGAAGCATTCTTCTCAGGCTCTCTAGCAGCTACCCGGCCCTCCCCTCCTCTTCCTTGATATTGAAAGGCTTTTATTTTGGGTGGCAAAGCCCCAGAAGATGAGTCATGATTTCCTAACCCCCTCACAGTCAGATGACCCTTCACTGGACAGAGTTGACCCTCAAACAACTTGCGGGGAAGGGTTACAAACTCCCTCAAACTTGAAAATCTGCATTTAACTTTTAATTCTACAGTAGGCCCTGCACATCTGAGGCTAGTTTAACCCATTGATGTGAAACTCACAGGTACAAAGAGCCAAGTGTATTTACTGAAAAAAAAATAAGATCCGCGTACAAGTGGACCCGTGATGTTCAAACCTGTGCTGTTTCAGGGTCAACTGTACTGCTTTCAAGTGTAGGCGTGTCTGCTTGTGCCTTATTTTTTAACAAAAAAAGTTCAAAAAGTGAAAAGAAAATAGAAAAGTCTATAGAATGAGGACATAAAGAAAGAAGATAATTTTTGTACAGCTATACAATGTGTTTTTTGAGCTGTGTTGTTACAAAAGAGTTAAAAAGCTAAAAAATTAAAAGTTTATAAAGTCAGTAAGTTGTGGGAGGCTAAAGTTAATTTGTTATTGAAGAAAAGTCCTTTTCTTACAAATGCGGTGTAGCCTGAGTATGTAGTGTACGTGAAGCCTGCAGCAGCGTGCCGTTCTGTTCTGGGTCTTCACGTTCACTCACCACTCGCTCACTGACTCACTCACTGAGCCACCTCCTGTTCTGCAAGCCCCCTTCATGGTAAGTGCCCTGTACAGGTGTGCCACTGGATTTTTACTGTAACTTTTATATGTTGGGATACACAAATGCTATTGCTATACAGATCTACAGTATTTAGGACAGTGATATGCTGCATAAAGCTGTAGCCTAGGAGCAGTAAGCTGTATCCTACAGTCTAGGTGTGCAGTAGGCTGTGCCATCTCGGTCTGTGTAAGTGCATTCCATGATATTCACACAATGAAATGGCCTACGACACATTTCTCAGGAAGTATCTCCTTCATTAAGTGGCGCTTGATGGTACTAGTACGTAAAATGTGCTCAGAAATAGTCTGTTAATAACTCCTCATAGAATTGTCTGGTCTTGATTTAACTTTATTTCCGATTTTAAAATTATTTTCTATGAACCGGAACCCTTTTGCCCAGCCTCTTGCTGTACTTCCAGTCTACAGGGATGTTCTTAATATTTCCAAGTTATTTGCAAACAGAAAACCAAAAAGTGAGTATGTTTTCCAACCACTCATTTACCTGTGTAGACATTTGCTAGCACAGCATCCATCAGAAGTCTGAGAATAATGTGACATGACTAAGAACAAAGAGGAAAGGTGTCAGACTGAATCAGCACACAGTATGAGCCTGCTTTTCAGGCTCACATAGAGCAACAACATAATTTTTCTTAGTCTTTAAGGTCATCTTGACCTAATATAATCCTTAACTGCATGATAAACACCTATTTTTGGAAAACGGTTTCCAGGCTACACATAGAAATGTCAAACTCGATCCATCAGAGCTTTAGAATTATCAGGAGAACTGAAAAACACAGTATAAACAAAATTACTTATTTTTACAGGCTATGCTTTGTAATTACACAGCAAGAGATGAGAAATTCTCCCATTGATATAATAGCTGTCTTACATGTATTTTTATTTCCAAGAATTACAAGGGGAACAGAGGTTCAAAATATTATAAAGAAATGGTTTTAAATGATCAAAAATCTTGAAAGCATATTACATCTGTGTGTGATACATATGGTTTCTTAAAATTTTTTTAAAATTAGGTCAGCAAACTACAGTCTGTTGGCCAATTCTGGCCCATCATCAGTTTTTGTACTTTCGTAAGCTATGAATGGTTTTTATATTTTTAAGTGACTAAAAGAAAAATCAGAAGGAGAATAACATTTTATGATATGTAAAAATGATCTTAAATCCAAATTTAGTGTCCGTAAATAAAGTTTTATTGGAACACATCCTACCCATTTGTCACAGATTGGCTTCATTCATGCCACAGTGACCAAGTTGAGTAGTTGTGCAAAGCCTAAAGTATCTGCTATCTGGCCCTTTCCAGAGAAACTTTGCCAACCTTTAAGAGCTTTCCCCTAAAGAAACACGGAGGCCCTGGCTGGTGTGGCTCAGTTGGTTAAAGCGTCGACCCGTAACTGGAAGGTTGCGGTTCAATTCGTAGTCAGGGTACATGCCCAGGTTGTGGGTTCAATCCCTGGTCCAGGCACAGGTGCATGCGACTTCCCTCCACCAATCCTCCTACTCTGGACACAGATGACCCCCGGCCTGGCACTGATCTCCAGTCTGGGCATGTGTGGGCGTGTATGGGCATGTACAGGCATGTAGTACCAAACACAGGATATTTCTCTCTCTCCCTTCCTCTCTGAAAGCAATGAAAAAAATGTGCTTAGGTGAGGATTAAAAGAAAGAATTAAACTAAAAAGAAACACCAAGGCCTTCCATAAACTGAAGACTTCCACACAGAGATTTCTTGTATCAGTGACACATCGTGTTTAAAAAAAGAATTTTAAAAAATGCACAAGTTTAGTAAAGATAATACAGTTACTATATCAGAAAACAAAACATTAGACATGCCTTTGCTGGGTTTAGAATGTTTCTTTTCCCACTTTATGCCAGTGTAGCATAATTATTATGAACATAGCTAGAGGGTCATTCTTTTTCCTTGAATCTTGCCTAGCTTTCTGTGACCTTCACCTCTCATAAGCCTTGGGTTTCCTATAAAAACAAAGTGATAATGGAACCAACCACATGAAGTTAGGGTGGTATTCAGTAGGGTGATCTCTTTTGAAAGGTATTAATTAGGTTAGTACCTGGCACATAGTAGTTGTGCAATACATTTTTTAATAATTATCATCATCTGAAAATGTCATTTTCTAACCAGAAGTGGTTGCCTGCTCCTGGTACTGCCTATAACTTGTGTTTTGACAAGGAAATCCAAAAAACCCTACTTAGGTAACTTCACACAGCAGAGTCCCTCTCTATATATTATCTACAGGAAAACTGTCCCAGGTGCATGAATTCAAGCAAGTACTTGACAGGAAAGTGGAAAAAAGGAGGCCTAGAATTTCTAGGAACAAAAATCAGGGACAAAAAGTGTTGGAAGGCTGGGCAGCAGCTGGATGAGTGAGTAGAAACTTGGGATTCATCCACGTGAGACTCCATTCCAGCCTTTTCTATGGGGCGTCCACAGTTCTGTGACAGGCTGTTGATGAAAGCTGTGTGGTTTAGTAGCTGCAGTCTTTTTTTAGAGTTTTGGTCATTTTATCCATTTTTTGCTAAGTTAACAAGGCCCTTTTGTTTTTATTACTTGATGTCTTAGCTGAGGTTTCCAACCAGATATGCTCTTAGAAAATCAGGAGGGTGTGATGCTGCAGTTCTTGGAAAGTTAGTGATGTCCTTCCTACCGGGTTTGCTGCTGTCTCCTGCCTCGGCTTCCTTTGCCTTTAGAAGCATGATGACTCTGGATTAATGCAGACACACCACCGCCCAGCAAACACATGATTCCTCAGCTGTAATGCTACCTCCTTTGTCTTTCCTTGTCTCTAAGTAGATTGTGACTGCCTCAGCAGAGGTGGTCTCTTTTTCTCACCAGGGGCGACCTGGGGTCAATTGTGAAATGGTTGAGGAGGGGAACCTTCTCTAGCTGCCCTTAAAGAATGAATCTCTGCCTGAAGAGAGCTATCAGGGAAGAAAAATCCCCCAAGACAAACAAGTCTTCCATCTCATCCCCCCAATCATTTACAGAAATAATCAGAATTCCACAAGGCAGTAGATATCTCACATTGCAGCCACAAAATAGATTTTCTATAGGTCTGCTTCCTTTTTGGAAAAAGAAACGACATAAAACACTTTGTACAAATCTTATTTTACGTCCTGTGTTTTATATTTTGACATACTGTTTTTAGGAAAATCCCTCCAGATTTTATCCGTCTTCTTCAATTATGGTTGAACAATTCTGGTGTATTGGGTTTAGTCACTCAAAGGAAGAACAAAATATTTCAGCATTTTTACATAATGTAGTTGGAATCATGGTGAAGAAGACAATACAAACACCTACACATCAACCTAGTGTGTGAGGATAAAACCCAAAACTGTAAGGCTCACACTCATGCCTGTGAGGGGAATGGGGTGGGGTGGCCTCTGTTTACTGGTAGGAGTAGCTCTCATCATCGTATTCCAGCTCATCTTCATCATCATCATCCAGCAGCCCATACTTAAATTTCCGGTAGACAGTGCCATCTTGGCCCATGTAGACTATGTCATCATCATCATCCTCATCATAGTCACGGTCCCTGTACTCAATCACCTGATCCTCTTCAAAGCTGGTGCTCTCGCGATAGTTGCTCTTATAGGAGTAAGATTTGCTTGGGTCGGCCAGCTTTTCATAGCCTGACTTCTCTGCTGGCTGGGCTCGGCCCCGTGATTTCCTCCAGACGATCACAGCTACCCCAAGGAGAAGCACCAGCATAATGAAAGAGCTGATGAGCAAGGCTGTCTTGGTATGCTCAGGAGCAGACTTGATCTCCCTTGCTGGAAGGATGCACTCATCTGTTGGAAGATGACACCAAAGGAAGAGGGGAGAGAGAAAGGATGAGAGAAAAGATGGAATGGGAAAAATTAGTTTCTGAGGTTAAGAACTTCACATTTATCTTTTATATCTAAAATGGTAGAATCACTCTCTGATTTTCTTAAAAGGCACACCACCCTGCAGAGCTGCACTGAGGACTGCATGAGAGTCCCAGTCTATGTCAGATGATCCCATCAAACCCTTCTGGAATGAAGGTCAGTTTGAGATCCAAAGGGAACACCCTGCATCCCCATACCCCATGGGTCAGTTGCTAAGTGTCCAACTTTATCCATCAATTCTTCTATTTTTCTCTTGAGAAAAATATTCCATCTTGGGCCATGATTCACTAAATGCCAAATGACTAACTTTGACTTTTGCTAAGACTTGAGACCTTTCCCCAGCTACTCTTAAACCTGATCCAACATGATTGTGCCACCATTCAAAGATTATTTATAGCACCATTGACTCATTTCTGTATGGTACCTTAGATTTACCTAAGTCAACATGTTGTTTGACAGTTGAGAAACTGAGGCCCATTGAGAGGAAGTGAATTTTCACATTGTCAGAGCTAAGACCTTGTTCGTGGATCAATCAGAATTTGAACTCAGGGATCCCAACTTCATGATATAGTCTGGAGATGTTAAGATAAAACACTCAACTGTTTTTGACTTTTTGACATTCTGTGGCCTTAATCTGAGGGGGCGGGGAGAAGGACCACCTTTACATTTCTTCTATCATAAGTAAGATGACTGAAGTTGACAGCTCTGCCTGTCACCTCATCAGCCTCTGTTTTGATGTCTTAATTGAGAACATGGACTAAAAAAACTGTCACAGAAGGAAAGATTAAGCCATAACTTCAGCGATGAATTCATTTTCCTTTTCACCCATTTATTCAAGGGGTATGACTTGAGTAAACTGCCTAACTTTTTTTTTCCTCTTTTTTCCACACACCCAATGGGACTGCAAAAGAAAGTATAAGAAAACTAGAGAAAAAACCGAGCAGGCCATGTTGGATGTCCAAGCTGAAATACACAGGTTTTCATAAATGTTTTTCGAGCCATCTGAGTCTTCCTCTGGGATTATTTTATGAGGGATTCTAAGCACACTGTACATACTAGTTTAATGATGTAATACTGCTGCCAGCTATTTTAAGGGCAATTATTTTTGCTTATTAGCTATTGGCTGATTACGCCTGATTCATCACCACTGTATCTTCCTCTTTTCCCTAGTGATGAGTTTTTTATTTTACTGCAACTTTCATTCTCGTGGGATTTTGCCCATTAAGCTCATTTCTTTTCTAAAGTAACAGCACTATCATTATGGCTTTCATTAGCAATACAGCACAGAATTTTTCCCTGGAGGAAATATTAAAGCACCAGAGGGATGGATAAGCAATCGGTGTGTGGTACTTGGAGATAAACACTGCCTGAGGCAGAATAATCAATAAAAGACCTTTTGAGGTTGGTTCAATTACTAGGGCGCCATATGCAATCACGTCTTACTGCCCTACAGTTGTAGGTCTGCAGAGTCAGGGGTGGCCTCTGTGATCTGGCCTCAGTAAAGAATGAGTAGGTAATCAAGAGTGTTTAGGCTTTTGCAGAGTTGCCCCAGGTGCATCTTTGAGAGCCACAGAAGGTCCAGGAAAGCTGACTAACTAGTTTTTAATAGGAACAGTCTTACAAAAAATCTGCAGCCAACATGCACACATTTCTGGTTTCATTTAAAGCCATCATTGTAATTAGGGGTATTATTCTTAGCTGACACAGCATAAGTGTTAGGCAATCAGACCCTGAAGGTGGATGTATATGAGGAGCTGGGAAAATCAGCTGTTTGTTGGGGTGGGAAAGCTGAAAGAAGTAAATCATTAGTTGTTGGAAAGATGCTATTTAGAATTTAATTGAAAAAGCTAATTAGAAAAATAAAGTAGAAATGGCTGGTAGCAGTTATGGATTGGATATCTACTTCACTTATAAATGTATATGCTTCCATAAATATGTGTGTTTTTGTCAGGTGATGATACATCTGAACCCCAAGGAAATGATCTACTTCTGGACTAGAGAATTTATTTTAAGAATTTATTTTTAGACATGGCTTCTCTCCTCGCACAACCACATCAAAATTACATATAAAATATAGAACAACCATTACTCAGAACTTTCAGAAATCGAGTTGAATGGAAGTCTGACAACTACGAGATTAAAGAAACCACATCCATTCAGACTGGTAAGTGGGGCACAGATGCAGAATAGGCTGGTCCCACATCCACGTGTGGTGGATAAAAATTCTGGAGGGATATCTTGGGAGCGAGGAGTCCCAGCCCCACATCAGGCTCCCCAGCCCAGGGTCCCAGTGCCAGGCAGATAAGTCCCCACAACTTCTGGCTACAAAAACCGGTGTGGGTTGTATCAGTGGAAGAAACTGCAATAGTCCCAAGAGTTCCTCTTAAAGAACCCACACACAGACTTACTCAGACTCACTCCTTCTAATCTCCAGCACCAGGGTAGCAGCTTGAAAGACACCAGTGGCATACAGGGAGGAACTGTCTGAAATCAAGGTGAGCAGAGGCCCTTGTTCCTTTTCTAAACCTTCCCCCCACAGAGCCATAGAGCCACAGAGCCAGAAGGCTGGTGCCACACCTGAGACTCCATCAATCTGGCTAACACCGTTTGCCCCTCCCTGGAGATCCCCAGAGACTCTTACCCACCCAACTTATGGGCGCACCCAAGCTGTTTTTACCATATGAATGGCTGGTCTTGGCTCATGCTGCACAGCTTCCTAAATCCTCTCAAACAAGCAACAGACAGACTCTGTGAGCCCCCAGCCCTCATACCTCTTGCTAAGTGGCCCCAGGCATGCACTAGAAGTAGCCACCCTAGATTCACAGCTTGGCTTGCTTGGCAATCTCCAAGCCCACCACAAGTAGCAGCCATCTCAGATTGCTTTATAGCTCAGGCAGGGTGGCCCTGGGCAAAACACAGGTTGGGGCTGCCTTGGCCTGCACCACCTGGTAAACCCCAGAGCCCACCCCCATGGTGGATAGTTACAGACCAGGTCAGAGCACCACTACCCTGGCCCTGCACAGCTGATCCTCCACAGAGGATCAGAGAGAGAATCATGGACATGGAGAGCATTTTGATGGTTGCCAGATGTGAGGGGGATGTAAGGGAGTAGGTGAAGAGGTGAGGGAGTAAGAAATACAAACAGGTAATTACAGAATAGCCATAGGGATGTAAAGTACAGTGTAGGAAATGGAGCAGCCAAAGAACCTACGTGCATGATCCATGGACATGAACAATAGTGTGGGGACTGCGTGAGGGAGTCGGGGGTGCTGGGTGGAGGGGGCAGAGGGGAAAAATTGGGACAACTGTGATAGCATAATCAATAAAATATAATTAAAAACCAAAAAAAATTATTTTTTAAGAAGAAATGACTCCCTTTTCTTTCTAAGTTTGTGGCCAATGAGGACCAAATATGAATAAAGTTGGGGTGGAAGACATTTGGGGGACTGGGAATGGGTTAAAAATGTTTGTTTCTTCTTAACCTTCAATGAAAGCTCATTTCTAAAATGCTTTAGGTCTCTAAAAGGCTAGAGACCTAAAGGCTGGATTTGGGCTGATTTTTAAAGCTTGATTCTTCAAGATAATATTGGCATCAGCTTCCTTGATAGTTGATTCTTTTTCTTTTTTCTCAGAAGTGAAGAATAAAAAAAAGAATCAAATAGAAGAAATTTGTAAAGATAAAACTCTAACCCTACTTGAGCTCTGTTGAAGGTAGCACCATAGAGGAAAGAATGCAGGCTTTGCAGATCTAAGGACCCATATTCTAATTTCAGATGAGTCTCTTAACATTGGCATGGACTTGGGCATGCTTGTCAAACCCTTTGAGCCTCAGTTTCCTCATCTGGAAAATGAGATTAATAATATCTTCTTATACGAGATGATGGACAATAAGTTTTAAGTACAGTGGGCCGGCACATAGCAGGCATTCAATAAAAGGGTAGTCATACTGATTCTCCAGAACTCTCTATCCTTCTCTCCCTCCAGCCTCCATCAGCGTCCTGAGGACGCATCCTGCCTGTGCAGGCTGCTCTGCCTCTTCCCTCACCTGTGGTATCCTGGCAGTCACAGCACTCCTGGGCATCATTGCCGGCATCCTTGGTGCCACAGCAGTGCAGGCAGCGGCCGTCATCCATGAGCAGCAGCAGGTTGGCGGGGCACACGGTGCAGTTCTTTGCACCAGGTCCTTTGCATTCTGTGCAGCTCTCGTGGCATTTTTCACAGTCAAATTTCTCCCCCTGCTGAGAACAATCAGGACATTCCTTTGGAGTGAGGAGAGATTTTCAAGACCCTGGAGATCCCACAAGGGAGTTCTATCTTGTCTCCCTAAGGAAGGGAGGCACATGGGGGACAAGAGAAAGGTGATCTGTTCTGGATAAAAGACAGAACCCACTCTCAGCACTTGGACGGATTGATTGCCGGGCCTTTCCCTCCGAGATCCACTGGTAACAGAGTGGGAGAATAGGCCGCAAGAATAGCTCAGGTTACAAACTGATAGCTCGTGCTGTTCCTGCTCAAGGACAAGTTTTGTCTGGCCCATTTTATATTGACCTTCACAGATGAAAATTATTTTCATTCATTGTCCACACTTCCAAGTTGGGGTATTCCACTCATAAATTCATCATTCCCACATGGCAATGTCACTCTTGTATCTGATGCTTTTCTATTTGATAATGTGCTCTCCTATTTGATATAACCAGGGGTGTACAACCTTTTGGCATCTCTGGGCCACACTTGAAGAGTTGTCTTGGGCCACACATTAAATATACAAACACTAATGAAAACTGATAAACAAACAAACAAAAAAAAAGAATTCAAGTAAATTTATGATTTTGAGTTGGGCCTCATTCATAGCCATCGTGGGCTGTGGGTTGGACACCCCGCCGCTTGCTCTGATGTCACCAACACAGGTGAAACATCAAATTCCACTGTTCATCCATCTTGCCCTGGGGTTTTCTTTGACCAAGCACCTTTGACTCATTGCCTGCTTGGCCTCTGTCCTAGAATAATATGAGTTGTGATTGTTTAACTAAAGCAGTTCAGTCTCGATGGGAAGAGGACTGAGAGGTGAGGACAAGGCAGCCTCCCTCCTGACGAGTTGCCCTTTCACTGGAGCTGGAAACAGAGACGTGGAAAGACAGCTCCCATCTCACTGCCACGCTTTGGGAAGATGGCGCAACAGAAAACGAAGGGAAGGACATTGTCTTTCCTGAGCGCCTTGGCCTGTTCTGGGCACTGACAAAGTGTTTCCTCAGTTATTATCTCATCAAATCCTGGATTGGGAGTCAGAATTCCTGGGTTCAGTCCCAGCTTTGTGATACTACTCCTGTGGTCTTTACCAACTCTTTAATCTCTCTGAACCTCAGTTTCACCCAAGTGTAATGAGGGCTAATGTCAGGATGTAAGGAGAGCTCATATGTGAGCATGTTGGGTCATGTGCATTTCACCATGAGACATTTACTCAATTTCTAGAGTTTGGAATCACAACCAAGAAGTTAGGGGATTCGGAAATCCATGGTTTCTAGGCAAGCAGATAAAAACATATCTTAATACACTGTGGAGAGGTAGAGGAGATGAAAAACAACATCAGCTGTGTAGTTCTAACATTATTCAGGTGTTTCAGGTTATAAATATAGCAATGGGGTAAGAAAGAAGACATTTATAATTTCTGACGTAATATTCCTATGTAGACCTGAAACTTCTAAGGTCATGGGCAAGGGATGTAGAGTTAATTCTGAGGCCCTCATTACTTAACTTCCCCATTGTTTACCTCACACCTTCTTTGTTCCTTTGATTGAAATTAAAGCTACAGGTAAATAGCACCTTTAATCTCTGCTGCAACAATAGATTTTAAAATACTACGCCTGCACTACAGAGAGTATAGGAATTTTAGGCCTTTTTTTACTTTGCCTAGAATGACATACGGAAAGTAGCTCGCTTCCCCCCCGTGGAACGGCAGAAGGCACACCATGCACAGCACTCAGTACCTCTCCCACTCTGTATTGCCCCACAAGACAGTCTGAGATGCAGATTCCTTCCGCTAGGTGGTAACTCCACACACAGGACAAACACTTCAATGGTTCTTTCCCTGAAAGAAAAAAATTATTCTAAATTATGTGACTGACTTTACATTTCTGCCTTTGTCTCGGTTCCAGAACACTTAGGAACAAGGAGTATGTCAGGTGAATTGAAGTAGAAGGGTGAATTGATTGAGGATATGAAAAAAGTCCATGAGGCCCCAAGTGAACACCTAGAAATGATCCATTCAGTTCAATCAATGTAAACTTTCCAGTTGGGAATTGAGGACTTGGAGCTGACAGATCTTTTATTAAAGCACGAAGATTTTCAGAGAATGAGAAATCATATAGAGCATTTATAAAACCTTCCATTGTCATTCTGCTTATTTTCAGCTCGTGTAGAGGACAAGGATGAATACCAGCTGATTTTGGGGGTCCCAAAACCCAGTGAGTAACTCATGATTAGGCAGATCCTAGCTGAGGGACAACACCAGACCTGAAACTTAAAATGTGAAGGCTAAAAGAATTTTTAAAATAGATTTTAGAAAAGAATTTATTTACTTATTTTTAGGGAGAGGATAGTGGAGGGTGAGAGAGGGAGAGAAACATCGATGTGTGAGAGAAGCCACACCAGCCAGGGCTAGGGCTACAAGAATTTAACAGATCAGTTTGTCCAATGATTCCTAATTATGGGAGTGATAGTGACAATTTCCTTTGAAATTCTCTTGGAAACAAACAACTCTTTTCTCAGAAATTTGACATCCTATTTGTTTATTTAAAAAAAAAATAAAACTAAGACTCAGATATGTGAAATCAGTCATTCAAGGTTATGATTCAAATTCAGGTTTGTTGACTCACATTCCAGGGCTCTTTCTCACCTACTATCTACTTTAGCACAGGAACCACCAAGTAGAAGAAGGCTGGAGCCATAGACTCTTTTTCCTCTGGAGGTAATTCCCCTCTCCTCACTCAGAGACCCAGAGAATGGCTGACCCAAGCATTTCTTCCCACGCAGCTATCAAAGGATAACCCCTGGAAAGCGTTCGGAGACAGGAGTCCTGAGTTCTAGTTCATTCTCTTAGGGAGGCCCTGACATTTTTGCCGAGAACTTTAAAACAACCATAGAGACACACACAGGACATGGAATGTGCCTGGGTCTGTGACTTGTACCTTGCAAGTCTTCCGATGAAAAGCATATTATTGGAAAGAGTGGTTAGTTAAACTTGAACTGGAACTGTGAATCCTATCCTGCAAATTCACTAGGGAATTGACATTTCATGTCTAATCCTCAAGCTCAATCATTTATAATGTTTCCATGGAAAATGAGTTTTGAGCTACAAACAACATCTTAGAGAATAAACCTTTATTACTCAATTGCTTCTTTGCTTGGGGCTGCCTGTAGTGATATAAATTCAAAGCCATTCCATTTTTATTTTACTTTTAGCTTCATACAGAATTTCCTACATGTCTGGAACATAATTATAGTCTCTGATGAAAGAATTAATTTTCTCCTACTTCCTTCCTTCCTACCCTACATTTTTCTAAAATATAGCTTACATGTCTTACTCCAATTTTAAAATACAGAAGTGTGGGGTTTGTTTTGATTTTTGTTTTCTTTATGCAGAGAAATTAAGGGTAGGAAAAATTAAAAATTAAAAGAGGAAAAAATGTTAGGTTACAGAATGTGTACCCTAAGGTTGGTTGTATTTTTCAGAAGACCAGCAGCATTTTGGCTGAGGCCTAGATCCTGGGCAATCCCGGAGGGTACTATCTGTCACCTTGGGTAACAAATCAGTAACTCCATTTACATCTCCTCTATTGATTTATTGCAAAGCCTCCCATACTTAGGGCACCTAGAGTCTTTTGCAAAAGGCAGTTTGTAAGTTTCCAGAATGTTTTCTATTGTTTTCAAGTTTAACATCCTACATTTATCATTGCTTCTAAGGATCTGTGGGAGCCTTGGGGCCTATAAAGACAGCTCTGGTATTTCCTTAAAATTCAGAGCAGCTCACCATCTGCTCTCCCTTGGACTGACCCCCATAGGATGAATTCACCAATGAATTCATTGAGCAACCTCCTTGGGGCTGTTCATGGCATTATTCACACAGAGAGAGGAAGCTCAGGAGAGTTAGGAAGGTTTGGCCTCTCAGCCTGGATTTTTATTTCAAACGATTTTGTAAGGAGGATAGATAAAAATTTAAATGTGTAAAGCCAAAAAATGAGCTAATTATGGAAGGACTAGTTGCATACAAACATATATACATATGAAGCCTTGGTGTGCGGTCCCCCTGACCTCCCTCCCCTGCAGCTCAGTGCTTTTACACTTTTTTTAATTCCCTGGAATAAAATACAATCTAGCCAACAAATTACTTATGTAGGTTGTGAAATTTTCCTTTTATCTTTCATGATGTTTTAAGAAGAAAGGAATTCATACTTTTTTCAATTAGCATATAGCTCAAGAGCAAACTGGTCCCCAAATTTTGTGCATTTAAAGTCCATAGTTTACATTAGGGTTCACTCCTGGTGTTGTACATTCTATGAATCTGGACAAATGTATGACATATGTCCATCATTAGAGAGAGTATCACACAGTGTTTTCACTGCCTTAAAAATCTGTGCTCAGCCTGTTCATCCTCTTCATCCCCTATCCCTGGCAACCACTGATCTCTTTACCGCCCCCAAAGTTTTGCCTTTTCCAGAATGTCATGTACTTGGAATCATATGTAGCCTTCTCAGATTGGCTTCTTTCACTTAGTAGGAAACATTCCAGGTTCCTTCGCACGCTTTTATGGCTCAATAGTGTGTATCTCTTTAGTACTGAATTGTATAGTCTGGATGTACTGATGAATTTTGGAGACTAGAAAACTGTCATCCTTAATCTACCAGGAAATCTCAAACCCAATTAAAGAAATTTATATTTATTAAAACACTGTGTAGTTGAGGTCTATCCCGATGGGGCTTTTTCTGTAGACCTACATTGCTGGAAACGCCTCATAGAGTAAATATGTTGCTTTCTTTATTCACAGAACTGTGTGTTAGATCTGTGGGAAGCAACTACAAGACATAGCTGCTGAACACACACACACACATACACGCACAAACACTGTATATACATCATTAATAATTTTTCTAATCCTCACAAAAGTCTTAAAAAGCTGGTGATCTGTTTTGATTGAATGACCTTAATGATGGTTGACTGACCTTGATTAGAAACCAATTTTTCTCGTCTTCTCCTCACTAGCCTACTGCTCTGCACTAGGGGTTGGCATTATAGTTCTCAGATTTAGCAAATGAAAATACAGTATTTTATCTGGCAATCCTAGTTGGAACAAAAGCCCCACACATTCAGTAATGTTGGTACCAGGGATACCTTTGACTTTTCAAAAAACCTAACAGGAATCCAATATTTACCATGATGTGGCCCACAAAAATGCCAACTTTCCACCACCCACTGCACCCCCAATTCAATGTAATCTCTCATTTGTTATCTTATCTGATTAAATGTCTTAAGCAGCAACTATAAGTGGCTCCCGAATGAAAAAAAAAAAACACAAATTAATAATTACTTTATGCAGTTTGTTTGGAAGGGAAATTATTTCAAAAGCTGGAGTTAATTGCAAGTGAGTGAAGAGTGTGAACCACTGTTTGTAGAGTTTTCTCGGAGTTGCCTGGAAGTGGTGGGGAGAGGCAAATGCTGGGCATGAGAGGGAACTCTGAGATACCTCCTGTGCTCCAACCAGGGCAGCTCTTCCTTGATCAATTTACATAAGAGGATTCAGGCCAAGATTTCATCTGAAAATGTCACCTGGAACCATTGTTCTAAATTAGAGATGTGTTATCCAATACATTAGCCAATAATCACCTGTGGCTATTGAGCGCTTGAAACGAGGTTAGCCCAACTTGAATTGTGCCGTAAATGTAAAAATAAACATCAGATTTCAAATACTTAGAAAAAGGCAATGTAAAATATCTTAATCTTATGTAGTTTACATGTTCAAATGATACTATTTTGATGTTAAAGAAAATATATGAATCGATTTTACCTGTTTTTTAAAAATATGATTACTAAACATTTAAAAAATTATATGTATGGTGTGCATTGCATTTCTATTGGAAACTGTTGAAACACCATGCCGTGACATACATAAAAGAAACGCTAGGACTGGTTTGAATAGCACATGCTTATTCCCAGGGTAGTGTAGACTCTCCCCTAGTCTAGGCACTTTCTAGCTAAGAGTAATTTTTTTTAAAAGATTTTATTTATTTTTAGAGAGAAGGGAAAGGAGGGAGAAAGAGAGGGAGAGAAGCATCAATGTGTGAGCGACACACTGACTGGTTGCCTCTCCCACCACCCCAACTGGGGACCTGGCCCGCAACCCAGGCATGTGCTCCCACGGACTGGAATCTAATGGGCGACCCTTTGGTTCACAGGCTGGCACTCAAGCCACTGAGCCACACCAGCCAGGGCTAGTTAGGAGTAATTTAATGTTCATATCACTGAGGGTCAGTTTTTCTCCCCTTCTCAGTATGAAGACATTTCTTTAGATTATGTTTGCAACCAGCAGAAAAAGCAGGGGCTGTAACTGGCCGTGTTTTTCAGAGAAACGCAGGGATCCTAGCCCAGAGCAGGCTGGGGCAGCTCCATGCAGAAAATCCAGAGCAAGCGCCCCGCCGCTCCCAGGCAGCCCAAGGGACTGCGGGTTCCCCCAAGCCTGCAGAACCTTTCCCTCTTCCAGTTTGATCTTGTAGCTTTTCCTGCTCCTCTGTAGCTTCCAGGGCCCTTTCTAATTGCGACGACGGAGTTCATGGTCCCTATGGTTTCGTTCCCTCTTGAGATCTCAACTCCTCCCTCTTTTTCTTTCTCCAATTCTTCCAGTTCTGGCTCCTCCGCCTCTTTACCTCGGCGTTTTCTGCTCCCCTCCTTGCTGTTCCAGCTGCAGGAGTTTCAGCTCCCGGGTTGCCACGTGCTAGTTGAGGCCCCAGTCGCGGGATTGGTGGAATCAGAAGAGGCCTCGAGGTTGCGGGCGGGTCACGCTGCGTGCAGGCCGGCGCTTCAGCCCACGCAGGCGCTCTGGGCCTGCACTTCAGCCCGCGCAGGCGCTCTGGGCTGCTCTTCAGCCTGCGCGTGCGCTCCGGGACGCACCCCCGGAAGGCCCAGCGCTCCGCGAAATTGAACGTGCGCAACTTCGGCCTGACCTCGTGGGTGGGGTGGGGTCCAGCCCCCGGATACCTGTGTTCCGCTCCTTCTCACACGTCGCGAACACCTTGACCGGAACCTTCTCATTGCGCTTTTCCGCGCCTTGTTCCTGCCGGGTGAACCATTTTGAGGGCAGTCCCTCCAGGGAAATCGTGGCGGCCCCTTTCCCAGCGGCGTCGTGGAGGGAGCCCCAGTCGTGGCTGGTGCGGACATCAATTTTGAGCTTGGTGGCGTGTACCTTGAGGATGGTCTTTCCGTCGAGGCTGGAGACTTGACCGGACTCTTGTTCTGCACTTCACCCTTGAAGCAGACAAAGGCCATGGTGCTCTTGGAAATCCGCAGGGCCGGGAGCTCCTTTCCCGTCAGCCTTTCCATCACCTCCCAGTTGGGCGTGGGCTTCTCTGCTGCTTCAGCTGCGGAAGGGCCACACCGATGGTCATCTTTGTGTTGGCTCGAGGTGGAGGCCGTACAAGAGGGCACAACACCACCGGCTGAGACGAGTCGTGGACTAGGGTTGCCGCTGCCATAACTGGGGCATTGGGCCAGCGTGGGCCTCTGCCTGAATCCCAGGCCAGTGCCGCACGGGCTGGATCCCGTGGCTGTCCCCACAGGCTCCCAGCAGGTACGAATGACCTCCCTGCCTGGTGCTGCCATCGTCCGCCGAGGCGCCCCTGATGGGACCCGTGGCCTGCGCCTGCCCCTGTGACAGTGTGCTAGAGCTGCAAAAGTAAGGCACCAGTTTGTACCTTTGATGACCTCAGTCTATAGCGAGGGACAAAGAATAAGTAAACCATTACAAAACGTGCTTTCTGGGCTGCAGGGACCTTGACTGTCTTGTTCACAGTTGTATGGACATTGGGCCACAGTTGTGGGTAAATATTTGTTGAATTAGTAAACAGGTGAATGAACGCAGAGTGCTGAAGGAACAGAGTGGAGGTTGTGAGGGTAGGCTTTCTAGGGGAAATATTGATTATAAAATTTGTATGGAAAAAGGGCTAGAACTAGCCAACATGGTTTTGAAATGGATAACAGGAATGTACCTTACCAACTATCGATATTAACCTCGAAAGTTTTAACAATTGAAATATTGTAGGAAGTAGTGACCTAAGAAACCTCCACACCTGTAGAGAATTTTTATGAGTTTATTTGAGACAAATTGACAATTGGCGGGCCCCAAAATCTCAACGGACTGAGAAAATGCTCTGGCGAATGGCAGTTTTGCAGCTTATTTTATATATTAGAATCAAAGGAGGAGAGGTAAGGAGAGTTACATGAAATCCACTGGTGATAGTTAAGGGGATAGGGGAAAGCAAAGTGGGGAAATGTCTGGGATTGGATAAAAAGAAAAAGTAGAGAAACATACTTCGTTTACATTGGTGGGTACAGGATAGTTAATAATTTACATTTACAGCACATGAGGTGATATTTGTAGAATAAGTTAACAATGAGAGGGTCTGTGGTCCCATGCTCTGGTGCAGGGAGTTGCTGGCTTGAGGGGTCTAGAAAACAAGATGACTCTGACATTTCAAAGTTATGTTATCTTAGATGCAAAAGACAACAGACAGGCTCACTTAAAGATCGACCTTTGTCAAAGAATGCAGGGCTAGGACTTGACCTCCAGTTCTGATTCTTTTTTAGTTAGGAATTCTTATGTTCAGACCATCCTATGTGGTTATTTTCGGTCTCTGAGTTTGTAGGGCCCTCCATGCAGGCCTCCCCTGAGCTTGTCAGGTTTAGGATGTGGCCCCCTTTTCATCTACAGAGGTATTTCCTAAATGTTGAGAAGTTATCATGATCACATTTATATGTCAAGCTATGGAGGAAAACAAGTAGGTAGGGATTTTAGAAAGATCACTCTGGCACTATTGTACAGGATGACCTGAGGGAAGAGCGCAAGACGAGAGCTGGGGCATGCTGGCTATTTCAAAAAGTCCGCTAAAGATTCTGAGACAGGAGAATGTGGACAGTGAGGATGCAGAAGGATATCTGAGCAGAGAAGTGCTTAGGAGAGAGGATGTTTAGGAGAGACAGTTAACAGACCTTGAAGTTTACCATTGTTGAAGGTCAGTGGGTTGGACAGGAGTAGATAACTACTCCAAGGGGTAGATAACATCAAGGTTTCAAACCTGGGCAGTTGGTTGGAGAGTGGATCCATTAACAGAAAGAGAGAATATCAGAGGAAACCCAGATTGTGTTTGCTCTGGGACACGTTGGCTTTAAGGGGCAGAGATGTAGGTGTCTGGAAACTAGGAATGGAGCTTGGGAGAGAGTTTGAGGCAGATATTTTAAGTAGCCATTGAAGTAATGAAAATATAATAAATTTTGCTAGGCAGCAGATTCCATGCTCAACAGGTAGAGAAGACAGCCTAGGTGTGAAACACTTCCTGGAGGAGACGATACCTGTGTCTGGGTCTTGAAGGATGGGAGACTCTGAAGAGGCAGCAGTGTGGCAGTAGTGTAGCCCAGGTCAGAGGGCAGCAGCAGAAGCAGAGAGAATATAGAGGGTGCTGATGCGGGAGAGGGTCGGTTATGAGGTTGGCAAGCAAGAGGAACCACTAAAAGTGGTGGGAAAAAAGAGAGGGGCTAAGCAGGAAGGAAAACTTTGTACCTTTCCATTCACACAGGCAAAATGATAGGCACATCCTCACCTTCGCATTCGCGGCAGGTCGGGTGGCATCTCTCACAGGTCTTTGTCCTTTGATCCGCATAGTAATGCTCTGGGCAGGTGCGATGACACTCCCCCTTGGAGCGGAGCAGAAAGAAAAATGTATCGCAAGTCAGGCAGTCAGTGGGCCGTGGGCCCCGGCAGGCCTTGCAGCTTTTGTTGCACCTCTCACACCGTCCAGTGGTGTTTTCTGCATAGTACCTGCAACCACGGAGGGAAGCAAAGACTGAATCCTGAGCTTTGCTCTTACATTGGGTGTGATGGAAAAATCACGGTTAGTTACACAGTGTCCATTTATAAGCTGAATGAATTTAGATTCTTTACTCGTTACCTTTACTCACTAGATTTATTACTAACTATACTAAGAAATCTAATGATTCTCAGTTTTCTTATCTGTAAATTGGTCATTCCAGTCTCCCCCTGCTATTTATGAGGATTAAGTTAGACAACACACATGAAAGGACCTTGTTCTTATCACACGTAGTAGTGCCACAGTAATTATTAACTACCTTTGCCTTCTCTACACCCCTAGGCTTCTCCACTTGAAAAACTGAAGCTTTAAGTTGTGTCGAATGTGATCAGAGAATGGAAGACATTTTAAGTGTACCTCTGAGTGGTTCTTCTAATTTCTCAATTTGAAAACCATCTGGAAATAGCAGGTGATGTGTGATGTTGATGTTTTCATAATAACACATGTAACTTCTATTGAAAAGATTTTTGTAGGTTAAATATTAACAGTAATCACTATTCATTAAGTTTCTACTATATACCTGGTAGTACACTAGGAACTTTATAAACTTAATATATCATCTTATTGAACCTAAAAATGAGACATTAGAGTGTGGCAGTTAGGAGCTTGCCCTTTGAAACAATATTACATGGGATCAAAGCCCAACCATACCACTAATGAGCTGTGTGACCTTGGATGAGTCACACAACCTCTCTGTGTCTCAGATCTGTAATACAGGGTAATGTAAGTACCTAAAGTTAAAAGGTTATTACTGACAAACTTGTTAGAACTATGCCCAACACATTATGAATATTAATGTATATTAGTGATAATTATGAATTTTATGATTAATCTTCACAGCAAACCTTATGACATTTGTATTTTACACGTGTAAAATCTGAGGCTCAGAGAATTTAGACAGTTTGCTTAAGGTGAGACTGCTGGTAAAGTGGAAAATATGATTTGAACTTATCAGTTAAGTGCTACTGTAACAAAGCAGTGCATTATTTAAAGGCAAATTAAAAAATTCACATAAGATAGAAGAGAGAAAAGGAGTCATTGTCACAGAGGAATTCCAGAGGGCCGTCTGGGCCATCCGAGCCATCTCTGGACATCTGCACACTGAAGTTATCCTAGAAACCCAAAGGTTCGACCCTTGCTTTCTCTGGCACAGAACTATTGGGTCCAGTAGTCTTTATTTATTTATTTATTTTTTAAGGTTTATTTTAGTTCTACTAACTTGTTGAAAACTATGCCATGACTGTATAAGGCTGAGCCTGCCTCTATCCAGCCACCTGTCACTCATCTGAGTACACTTGTACCTCAGTGGCCCAGCTTGTGGCAAATGAAGCCTTGTTCCCCCTACTGCAGTTAGGTGAAGAATAGTTACCAAAAAACAATTACATGGAGCCACTCAGTGAAATTCTGAAGTATTTGAGAGACAAGATAATGAGAGAACAAAAGAAGGCACCAACCATGAGCTGAAGAGTCGATAAAGATCATGTAAGATTCAAAAGAGAAAGCAACAGGGAAGAGTGAAAAGCCATACAGAACAGAGGGAATGCACAGGATTGAAATCAGAAGATCACATTTTTAGTTTTAACTTCACCGTGTATAAGTAGCTGTGGACTTTGAGTAAGTCATTTAACCTCTCTGAGCCTTGCTTTCCTCATCTGTGAAGTGGAGAGAATAACGGTTGTGGAATCACATCATAAAGTAAAGATACGTAGTGAGTGGAAACACTGTGGAAACTGTAAAGCAGCCCTCAAACGTTCTTTACTAATATTATGAAGACGAGAAGAATCAATAGGACCCCGTGGGACAAAAGCTTATCAATACCAAGCAGGTTTTAAAAATTATCAAAGGGTAATGCTATGATGGACAAAGACTTAACCTGGGGTGCTGCACACACTCTACATTGTACCGATAGTGTGCTGTGGAGTCGGGAGCCTGGAACCTGTGTAATTTTGTTAACCATAGTCATCTCCAATAAATTCAATTTTAAAAAAAGGGTAATGCTGAAAGAAAGAACATGGAGAGTTTACCAGATCAGATTAAAAGAAGAGTACGGTGCCACTGTTTACTTTGGTGACTTTTTGCATAAGGTGATTGTGAAATCTCTTGAGCCTGATCTTGTGCATAAGCACAAACAGTAACTGGGGCCTTTAAGATCCTGCTCTGAGGTCAAACACTAAAAAATTGTGTGTGTTGGGACTGGGTGCGGAGAGTTACATATACATGCCTTCCCAAGGCAAAGAGATTTAACATACGAAGTTCATGTAATGCGTGTGGATCATTGATTTTACAAGAGGAACAATTTCAGTCAAATATCTCCACTTACACCTTATAAACACCCTATTTATTCTCCATTAGAAAGATTTATGGCAATCCATGCCTGTCTTCCCAATGGGCAACTTTGCATACCATGGAAAAACTGTCTTCTTAATTCCATTGTCTGCAGTCTATTTAGAGCTCAGGATTATACTCCCTTTCTTGTGCATAAGAATATTGAATGACTTGATTTGAGAAAGATTACTTACTCATCTTATACATACAAGGTGTTCTTCATTAAGCATGTGTTCAATGAATGAGCAAATGAATGAGGTAAATCAAAACACAAGGCAGTGTGTAGTACTAAAATGAGTCATACAAGTAGTGATTGCTATAGAACTAAAGAGATGTGCCAATTTGGGCAAAGGCGTGTGCAAAAGTGTAAGGTTACAGCTTTTCAGTTTGGATCTGGAAACTCTCAGTACTCTTGGTTACTTATTGGGAAGGAAGAGTTAGCAAAAGGCCTGTAATCAATCTTTCTTTTTACTGGGGATGCCTAGGGGGAAAAAACGGATGACACAGTCAAAGCATCTTCCAAATATGCTTGTCAGCAGACTTTCTGATAAATATGCAAGTAATTTTTCCTAGCAGAAAAATAATAAAGAGTTCTTACTTGTGAAATGCTTTTAGAAGGATACACCTGTGTGTTTAGGTTGCCTATAATAACTAAACCTTAATTTGTGGGTTTAAGGGGGGCATGGCAGGCTAGAGAATTAGTGGAGAGTTAAATGGAGATATTTAACTGAAATTATGCCTTTTGTGAAAGCAGTGCTACACATACATTGCTTAGACCTCACATATTAAATGTGACCCGAACAAATCTGAATGCAGAAGAGAAAGAACCTATATTCATGGTCTTGGATTTCTCTGCGGAAGAATGCTTCACTTCTTGTGATTGCTTGTAACCTTTGAATCTTTAGTGAAGTTTGGCCTGTGAGTCTGATTTAACAATCTGACCCTTCGTGTTTTCTCATCTAGTTGCTGGCCTCTCCTGTTTCCTTTTTCCGTTACTCTGAAGTGGCGGAAATCCTTTAGAGACTGTTAGGCCTGGGTTGGACTCTCATCTTTGTCCCTTCCTGGCAGTGAGGTTCAGTCTGGCTATATAAGTGTTCTGAGATTAGCTTCCTCATCTACAATATGGGTTTGCTAATAGTGAGATCTGGAGTGGTTATGGGATTAAATGAGGGAAAGTGTGTTGAGCAACTTACCCTTCCCTGCACTGCAGCAGGCACTCCTTTCCCAGCTGGAACCAGCCTGGTCGGCAGGAGAGGCACTGCATGCTGTGTCTCCCTTCACATGTCCTGCAAGAGCTGTGGCAGAGGGCACACTGGTGGCTGTCCTCATCAGCATAGTAGCCCTCGGGGCAGTCCTGCACACAAGTTGTGTCTGCCAAGAGAGGAAGAGTCTGTCTTGGTATCAAGTATGACACAAGTCTCCCAAACCTCCTCTATATGCTCCCCACTCTCTACCATGGGGGGAAGAGGGGTGCAGGAGGGATGAGACAGTATCCCTGTGGGCTGATGGATATCCTTGGGCAGTAAGATGAATATCCCAGAAACAGAATCAACCAGAAGGCCATTAGAAGGTGAGAGAAAACAGAAGTCAGAGTGGACTGGCCATGTTGGGCAGGACAGAAACTGGTCTGTCAAAATGAGCCAGAGAATGTGTGGGGCCTCCCAGGAGAGGGCATACATTTAAGGCAGGGGCTGAATCAAGGCTTCACTGAAGAAGGCAGGAAGTGCAGTGACACCTTCCCACAATTTCAACTTTCTAGATAGTCTTGAATGTATTCCTTCAGCACATATCAGATTTTATGCTCAGTTCTGCTGTGCTGTGCGCACACTATGGCTCTTGAAATTTAAATGAATTTAAGATGAAATGAAATTAAAACTTCAGTTCCTCAGTTGCATGAGCCCAGATATAAAGCGTTTCTATCATGACAGTGAGTCTCTATTTTGCCCATGTATTTAACAATTAAAATCTCAAATCCTCTGGCCCTGGCTGGTATGGCTCAGTGGATTGATTGCTGGCCTGCAAACCAAAGGGTCGCTGGTTCAATTCCCAGTCAGGGCACATGCCTGGGTTATGGGCCAGGCCGCCAGTGGGGGTGTGTGTGAGAGGCAACCACACATTGATGTTTCTCTCCCTCTCTTTCTCCCTCCCTTCCCCTTTGTCTAAAAATACGTAAATAAATCTTTAAAAGAAAAACAACCTTAAATCCTCTGCTCTGTACAGAGAGTGGATTGGAGTTGAGCTGTTCAGCCCTTGTCCTGCCTCCACCAACCCTAGTGGAGCCACTGGTTCTTAATCTTTTCTTCTTCCTTAACATTTAGGGGTAGAAACTGAGGGTGATGCAGTTAGAAAGCAAAAAATGGAAATTTGCTGGCTTTACAGTTTAGCATGCAACTCTTAAAGGCAGCTTCTTCCAGCTTCAGCTTAACCTCACTGAATATAAGTCAAGCTCTCGTGCATTTTCAGTGTTAGCCACTGGTCAAGTCTAGACCAGACCATAAGCCAGCTGTCTCCATAACTCCAGTCAGTGTTAAGCACAGGCACTAGTGGAAAAGCTAAATCATATTAGCGCTTCAGTGGACTCAACCTCTGTACTGGGAGACTGAGCTGCTTGAAGGCAGGGTCACGTCATTCTTTTCTAGCACCTAGCACAGGGCCAGGTCCCCATTCAATGTCTGTTTGGTGGTTCTTTTGTTAAAGGTGGATGTTGGCAATGGTTCATTGTCCAGCTGATGTATCTGGTTAACTAGGGGGAATCCTTAATCCCTTACAGATGAAACACCTCTGTATTGGTTTTCTATTGCTGTTGTAACACATTACCACAAACTTAATGGCTCAAAACAGTACAGCTGTATTATCTTACAGTTCTGGAGGTCAGATTTCTAAAATGGGTCCAGAGGGCTATGTTTCCTGTAGAGGCTCTGGGGAGAATCTGTTTCTTCACCCTTTTCAGCTTCTAGAGGCCACCTGTACTCTTTGGCTCGTGGCTCCTTCCTCCGTCTTCATAGACACAACATAGCATCTTCTCTCTCTCTGTTCTTCTGCTCTCACATCACATAGCCTTGAACTACTAACTCTGACAATGCTGCCCCCTCTTATATGGACCCTTGTGCTAATCCAAGATAATCCTCCCAAATCGAGACTACTAGTGCAATCACATCTGCAAAATAATTTTTGCCAGGTTAGGTAACATTCCCGGGTCTGGGGATTAAGGTGGGTACATTTTTAGGGGGTTAATCTTGTTTGGGGGTGTTTAGTATTGTTCAGTCTACCACAACCTTTGGAGGAATCACTCAGTTCATACCTAGTCTGACCCTTGAAAGGGCAGTGCTGAGGGATGGGGCAGGAGGATATGAGAAGACCAGGCCTGAGCACGTCCTGTACCCAGCCCTTCGGGGACTGTGTGTAGGATTACACAGTGTGTTCTGTATTATACCTTAGCACTGAAGTCTCAGTTCTATCCTGATTTGTATCCCTAGTTTAAGAGAAGACCACCTTGTACTGATAAGACGTCTTCTCTGTGTGAGGGCATCAGCGGTGATCACTGGTAGCATTCTAAATTGAGGATAATTAGAAAAGAAGGTCTCGGTGGTTAGCATGATTCAAAGATCTAGAATTTTTTTAAAAAATATTTTATTTATTTATTTTCAGAGAGAGGGGAAGGGAGAGAGAGGAACATTGATGTGTGAGAGAAACATCAGTTGGTTCCCTCTCACATGGCCCCAAAGGGGAACCTGGCCTGCAGCCGAGGCATGTGCCCTGACAGGGAATCAGGCCAGTGACCTCTTGGTTTGCAGGCTGGCGCTCAATCCACTGAGCCACACCAGCCAGGGTGTGGAATGCTCTTATGAAGCAGTAACTTCTGGAAGAAAGTTCACGGGGTTTGTGTAAGTGGAGCTCAGGTGGATGGATAGAGAAGACTGATGTCTTGGAGTGTTTTCTGTTGGGAGGTGATCAGGAATGGTATGAGGATAGCTGTCCCTATGTCCTAGCTGGGAAATGGTGCCCTCGCTGATGACATCTCAACAAGAAGAGGAAACATTGTCCTCTTTTTGGAACAAAAAACTCCATATTTTTACTCTGAGTGTCTTGCTTCTCAGGTCTGCTCTACTGGGTTGAGGAGATGAATTCTAATGCTTTCCAGGTCTTTAGCGTATTTGTCTCTTTCGTCTCTCTTTTCCACAGCCCTCCACTGCTCCTCCTTTCAGTTGAGTCGAGTTTTGTTTCATTTTCTTTCTTCCATACCTGTTTTAAGCCTAATCATTGGTATCCCTGGAAACCTGAGGACATTGCCTCATATTAGCAATAACCTTCATAGGTGACCTGCTGGAGGAGGCCAACCCCAGACTGTGACATACTTTCTTCAAGATTTATAAATCAGCAGATCTAAATCAAGGGGAAAAATTTATTTTATCCTCACCTGAGGACTCTTTTTTCATTGCTTTTAAAGAGAGAAGAAGGGAGAGAAAAACATTAGTGTGAGAGAGAAACATCGATTGGTTGCCTGCTGTACATGCCCAGACCAAGGATTGAACCTTCAACCCAGGCATGTGCCCTGACCAGGAATAGAACCTGCAACCTTTCAGTCATGGGATGATACTCCAACCAACTGGCTGATGAGGAGCTGAATATCTACATGCACACAAAGTGTCTCATCACAGACTGCTTCTTTAATTACAAGGGAAAACAATAACTATGAAGGGGAGTAATTGGACAATACTCTGAACAGGTGACCAGAGTTAACATCACCAAAGAGAGTCACGTGAACATCGTGTACCTTCAGAAGGACACAGCATCATCCATTCCTCTGTGGAAATGCATCAGATTAAAGGAGGCTAAAAAGACATGGCACCTAAAGGGGAATTGACACAGTCATAATACGGATGGTATATTAAAGTATTATATAAATGTTAAATTACTAGAGTTGACAACTAGTTGCTGCAGTTATGTAAGAAAGCATCCCTATTCTTAGGAAATAAATACATACTGAAGTATTTGTGGGAATGGGGCCATGATGTATGTAACACATCCTCAGATGGTTCAGAAAAAATGTATTGTGAATTATGGATACACACACCTGGAGAGAGAGAGAGAAAGGAAACGAGCACAAGAAAATGGTACAGCAAATGGGATAAAAGATTAACAAAGGGTGAGGTGGGTAAAGGGCATATGTGTGGTGGTCTTGAGCTATCCTTACTCTTCCATCTTTTCTGTAGGTTTAAAACTATTTTGGACACAAAGTAAAAAGTTCAAAAGAAAGGCACGAATGTCTACTGGGCATCAAGCATCATGAAAGGTGGTTTCCTAGATGGAAGGATAGACAAAGCCCACCTCAGAGGAAGGTGACTTACTGAGAAGGAGGCTGTGCCTCGGGCAGGTGTGACACTGGTCCTCGGAGGGCCCCGTGCAGTGGAAGCACTTGGTGTGGCAGGGCTTGCATCCCAGCGCCTCTGCATCCCAGTACTCAGAGTGGGGACATTCCTTGTGAGGCACACAGACCCCATGGTTGTTCAGCCTCTGGCCTTCCAGGCAGGTGGTACAGGTCCCCGCTGATGAGCAGGTCTGGCAGGACCTGGGGCAATCTGTGGGTGGGAGGGAGCAGCAGAGAGAGAGTGAGAGTGGGCCAGAAGTGCCCTGCCAGGGAATCAGTTCCCCTGGAAAGTGGAGTCACCTGCCTTCCTCATTTTTTCCAGAGATTTCCAGAGCTTTCTGCCAGTGGTGTGGAGTCATGACTTGGGTACGGCTCTTGGGCTCTGGGTCAAGCGTTCTTATTGCGAAGTGATAAAAAAACGGCTGTTTCATATTCTCTGTTATAATTACAGAGCCCCTTTGTGCTACAGCCACCTCAAAATATTAGTAAGTCTCACTATAATTACTCACTGTAAACTGCAACAAAATAATAAGCGCTTCTGCAGCAGAATGGCCACACACTGGTTTGTGCCTTTTCACCAGTGTATCATAATAAGTCCTAGTCTGTGGTCCTCCAGTGACCTCCCAGAATACCTTGAGCTTATCATTAGCATTGATATATATTATAATTACCTGTTGACAGAAAAGGCCTCTTTAATATTCTTTTAGGCATGCACAATGTCTAGGAGAGGGCCTGACATGTAACAGGCACTCAGTAAATATTTGTTAGACAAGTAAAATAACTGTTTTTCCCACCTTGGAGTTTTAGCTGTTGCTGTTTTCTCTGCCTAGAATTCTCATCTCCCAGGTATACGCATGCTTTACTCCTTCCATTTATCAGTGGTACCTTCCAGGCCACCTTCCATCTAATTTCAACTCCTTTCTCCCCAACTCCCTGTCCCCCTTCCCTGCCTTATTTTTTCTTTTTATTTATCTTGTTTAGAGTCTGCCTTCCCCAAAAGTATGTAAGCTCCGAGAGAACAGGACTCTGTGTTGGTCCCTGCTGTATGTCTTCCCCAGGCCCGAAGAGCACACAGTGTATGGTAGGCCCCCAACAAGCACTCACTGTTTGAACAGACACACAGTAGTATTGGGATTATTATCATCTCATTTTATCTATCTCAGGAAATTGAGGCTGGAGGTGCTAAGTCAAGTCACGTGGCTGGAAAAGGGCAGGGTCAGGAGTTGAACCCAGGACCTGAACAAGAACACTTGCTATTTCTGCCTAGTGCCTTGGAAAGGGTGTGGGAATCTTAGAAGTGTCTATGCTGTCTCACAGGGAATAACTTGGGATGATCAGAATGGATCCCAAGTCCTTGTGTTTCTTAGAGGGGATCCTGCTTGGTTCCCAGTGCTTCTCTATACCTACCCAAATCTTAATTTTCAAGTCAGGTCCTTTCTTTTTTCTCTCTGTAAAGTCAGGTGGGTTTCTTCTAGGGCCAGTTTCCCTCATCCTCCCTTGGGACTGGTGAGAGGTACAACAGTATTACATGGAGAGACCGCCCCCCGTCAGTTTCCGACATGGAGCTGACTGAGTGAGCCCAGGCACTGGTATTTTTAAAGAGCTCTGCAGTTGATACCAATGGGAAAACAGAGATGGGAACCAGAGGTCTTTCTTAATGAGAAAATAAAGTCAGGTAAATGAGGTACAGTAAGCACTCTGAGACCTGTAAAGATCTCTATATGGCAAAGAGCACCAGAGAAAGGCCAGAAATTGACCTCCAGTTCCTGCCCTAGTACAGGCAAGACGGCACTGCAGACCTTTGGTGGAGTTTCAGCACTTCTCGGGGGAGCTGACTCCCCAGCTCCACACTCCGCCTCCGGTGCGCGCTCCCTCCACTCTGCTATAGGGGCACAGCCACCCACCTTCAAGTCCAGGTTCTTGGTGGGACATCAACACTAAAGAGTGCACATAAGCACACAGAAAGGTATATCCTGATCATGAGGCTAGAGCAGAAAGCCTTCAGTAGTAAGATCCATCTTTATGTCCCACAAAAAACATTTCTCTGGTTGCCTTCTTGGACCTGAGTGGCCCAAGGTTTTTCCTGCTCTGTGCGTTTACCCTCGAGCTCTCACTGTGTTTGCGGGGACTGCCTCTGGATATGGATCCTGTGTTTGCTTGGAGGCAGCACTGGGGGCTAAGTCACCAGGGTCTGCCTCCTGGGAGCACATCCCGTGACTATAGTTAACCACACTGGACTGTACACTTGAAAGTTGCTGAGAGAATCAATTTTAAATATTCTTACCAAAAAAAAGTCATCATTTCCCAATACATATGTATATCAAACCCTCACATCGCACACCTTAAACTTACACAATGTTATATGTCAATTACATCTTAATAAAACTGGGGGGAAAGAGTTCCTTTCCCCAGAACGCCTCTCTCACTTGCTTGAGAATTCCTCTAGTAATGGGTAATTTATTAAAAAACTTTTTCTCTGAAAACTAGTAAGAGGCAAAGAATTTATGCCCAGTTAAAACATAAGAAGGCATAAAGAATAGCTTCTTTCTTGAACGTGTAGGAATTGAAGTGCCAAGTGGGAGATGGACCAGGGGACCCACGGCAAGAGGAGTTGGGGTGCTGCCGAAGGAAGTGGAGAGCTTTAGGGGGTGAACGATGAAGGGAGACAAGTGGCACCAAGAAAACCCTTTCTGGCACAGTCCTTCTTATGCTGCTATAAACTTGATAGCTTAAAGTTTTAAGAAAAATTTTTCATTTTGGGTCACTTTGGAGGACTCATCATCTCCTGTAAATCTTCACGTGAGACTTTGATCAGCCACTGTTGTGACGAGAGTCGACATGATTCATTGTCGATAAAAGTTACATGATCAAAACTAATGAATGACTCAGTTAAAGAAAACAATAAATTAGAGCAGATTCAAAATAGGAAGGAAAAGGGTGGGACAACACTTCTGGGGCTGGAACTGTGCAAACACCAGATCCAAATTCATCTTGATGGAAACCGATAATCCCATTAGGCTCCCCATTAGTGGATTTGGTGCTCGGTCATGTACCCCGAAGTCGTACCTTTGCAATCCTTAGTCTCTTTTTCATAGTAAGTTCCTGCTGGACACTCGTCCAAACACTGCCCGTCATAGAAAACGAAGGATGACCGAGCACAGATTTCACAGCTGTCAGCCGAGGGGCCATTGCACTCCAGACAGTCTTCGTGGCAGGGAAGACATTGGTGCGCGTCCGTGTAGAAGTGGGGGGGACAGGACTGATGGCACGTGTCCTTGTATAGGAAGGATTCAGGCACACACTCTGGGGGCGGGGGAAACAGCAGTTATCCCCACAGAGACAGGAGAAAGGAATTCCTTCCACAGTGGCTAGCCCACCCCCCTACCATTTTGGCTCATTTGGCCTATGCATACATTTGCCCCATCCCCACCCAGCCAGGGCATGTCCATGCCCCCACAGCCCGGCCTTTGGATTGGAGATCACATCTGGCGGCCCATTCAGATGATGTGGGGTTTACATCCTGAAATGATCTGCCCCTTGGAGGTACAGCAGACTGTGGTGCTGTGGCAGAGCAGTGATGGCTCAGGTGCTGGAGGTGTTTCAAAACCCCGAAGCTTAACAGATTTTTCAAGCTGTATTGAGCACCACAGGCTTTATTTCATACAAAAAGCACATTAGGAACTCTTGAGTTAATTTTTCATTTAGTGATAGGGTAGACCACTGAAATGTACGTGGTTAATCAGTATGAAGAATGCATTGTTGGTTTGTGTTTGTTCTCTTATTTTGAAAAAACACTTTAGTTTATGCCAAGAGAATTCTTTGGGTAGGATAGCACCAATTACATGAGTCTGTCTTACTCTGAAGAGGAAATTAGCCTTTCTTGGGAGGTAATTACAGAGAAAAAAATTCTTAGCCAGAGTATTAGAGTTAACTGTACAGTACAGTCACAGGATTCACCTGGGACAGTGCTTGGCATACCCTAAGTGCTCAGTACACGCGTGTGGAAGAAATCATGCAGAAGGTGCTCTCATCTGTCTTAACTTGCAGGATCCGTAATGGAAAGGCTTTATCTCACCCTCACGTTCCTCAGTGACGTGCCCAGAGGTAGATAAATTTCAGTAAAGGTAGGGAGACTGGTTCCCTACCGTGGTCCCCCCAGTTCTGCTTGGACACCCTGCCCTCAGATAGATGGCCCCCAGCTGGGGTGGCTGGGTAGAGCCACACTTTCCTCTGGGGTGCTCCCAGGTACCTTTGCATGTTTTCTCATGGATGCACTCGTGACACATCTCTGGGCAGCGCTTGCACACCCCTTCCACCGCCACGTGCCTCTCAGAGCAGGTTTCCCGGCATGTTCCTTGGTCCAGGACAAGGCCTCTTTCACAGGAGTGGCAGTTGGTGGCATTTTCTTCACATGTTTTGCAAGGAGAGCTACAGGGTTTACACATGCCATCTTCAGCATAGAAGCCCCTGTGGGGAGAAGAGAGAGCAACTGGGGAAGCCTTCCAAGTAAGAAAATGATTCATACCTGGTGGCAGAAAAATTGGGACTAAAAATGAAGGACTACTGCTCTTTTTGAACAAAATGAATCTATCAGATTTCCTGAGGAAGTATGGTCAAAAATCAAGTCTGGAAAAATAAAATAAAAGGGATAGATATCATCCTTGTGAATTTGGTTTGTTTGAAAACGACTTTGGTTCATTTGTGTAAATCTTAGTCATCTTCTGATTTCTCTATTTTTATCTCCTAATTTTTATTTCTTTTCTTTTTTCTATGTTAGAATAGAAAATGCTTTTTATTCAATTTAATACATTTTAAAAATAAAAGTTCAATTTAACAAATTCAAAAAATTACTTTCAAAAGACTCAAAAGATTTAATGCCCTATAAAATTGGAAGCACTTTTTTTTTTTGCTTTTGGATGTTCTGAGCCAACCTCTGATGGCTTTTTCAAAAACACATATAACGTTTGCACACAGCCTCAAATATTTGGAGCATATACTGCTATTGGAGTATACATTGTGTGATTGACTTCTTCCAGGTGGAATCTGATGTTTGTATACATTGTACCTCTGAATGATTTAATTATCACACCATAGAAATCACTCACTGGTGTGTGAACACAGTAAATATGGAAAAACTCCAACCCTCTAAACTATATTTGGGAGATGAGAGAAGTATAGACAATGTGTCCTTGAAGGGAAAGCTGAAGGGAAGCGCTGGAACTTGCAGAAGTGGTAAAATCATAAACCAGTTTAAAGACTGTGGTCTCCTGAGGTTCTAGGTACCTCTTCCAACGTTTTCTATGATTATCCTTCTATTAGTCAGCTATCACCCTAATAGTGCTGGGTAACAAAACAGCCCAAACTTGTTGCCACTCATATACCTGCAGGCTGGGCTTGTATTCAAAGAGGCATATGTGACTGTATAGAAAGAACTCAGGCATGCAGCCCGGGGGAAGGAGGCTTGGCTCCAAGCCGTACACTGGGTGCAGGTCTTCTTCACTTCCCTTGATCCCCCCTGGCACAGGGGGCTTATGAGGCATGTTCTTCTCTTAGCCTTGGCAGGAGTAAACGAGGGCAAGTTCCACAAGGCAAACAAACACATTTTAAGCTTCAGCTTCCCTTCTGCTAACATCCCATTGGCTAAAGCAAGTTAAATAACCCAGCCAAAAGTTAAGGGTCAGGGAGTCCATTCTGCCTCTCATGGACACTGCTGCGAAGTTACAGGTAGAAGGCATAGGTACAGGGAGCAGTGAAGAATTGCAGCAAACAATTCAATCTCCTCAAGTCCTCTTTGAACCCTAAGGCCAATAAAGGGCCTATAAAGCATCTTTACTTGATGCTTTTCTTAACTAATTCACTCCTTCACATCCATTCAATCATTCTTTCATTCAGTAATTTCTTGTATTTGTTTAGTAAACAAAAATATCTTGAAGGTGTCAAGAAGAAATACAACAGGGGTGAACAGAAGTCACATTTCTAACGTGGTTTCAAGAAAGATGGAGAAAAGCAGTTCAGGTCGAAGAGGTGGGGGCTAGACAGTGTTCAGAGAAAGCTGAGACCCAGCTTCCTTACACGTCTTGGACCACGATGGAGAACACCGGAAGAACAAAGACCACTGCTTTGTTCAGCCAGGTCAATCTCTTCAAAAGGAGTTTGACAGGGCTGGATAGAAATGGATTGTATGCTCACCAAGAGTTTGATTGGATTGGAGAAATTTGAAATTAAGGGAATTTAGTGCATTCTCAAGCACACATCTTCTACCTGAAGGAGAATGTGGTGGATTCCTTGTTTCTATGTGTGTAGTGAAGAACTTGGCCTCACCCAAAGAGGGATCTGGCCTGTCATCCTAGCTAATGTCTAAACTCTTGGAATTTCCCAAATGGTAAGAATGTCCATGCCGTTGATTGTTGGCCCCTCCAGCCACACCTGGTAGCTGATGCTAACAAAATTAGTTGGGGTGGGGCTGGCCACACCCTCTAGATTTAGGGTGAGGACTGGCCTAGCTAGAAGGATCAACCTATGTTTAGAGGCTGGGGACTTGAGGCCATGTGATACCTATCACCTGACCTCTGGGGAATTTTTAATGCTAGGCCTGACCAAGCCTTTCAAGAATAGTTTCTGGACACTGACAAGCATTCCAGAATTTGAAAAGATGCAACACAAAGAAAACTTCTTCAGAGTTTTCTTGTTAGAGCATCAGTGGAAGTTGGGTGATATGCTACAAACAAAGGAATGGATTCAAGAAAATGAAAAAAAACCTTGTTGAAGATTACTGCTAACTCAAAAACACACAAATCTCAGGAGCTTGTCAGGAGGCAGGCGGATGCCAATGTGAGAAGGTGTCTTTCAGGGAGCCACTTCGCTAAAAACAGCCTCCCCCACACAGACCTGCCCAGTAATTTGTCCCTTGTCTTCCCCCTGCATTCACAAAGTTTATTTGTGAATGCTTTATTTCACTGTTATTTTTATTTAAGAAGACAGATGTTTCTTTTTAGAAGAAATGACCACCTGTATGAAATTGCTACATTCAAAGTAGATTACGTTGAAGCCTTTTGGCTCAGATAAATGCATGTAATGTGAAAGCTGCATGGATCTGGAGCTTCGCCTCCGTTTCAGGCTCCCGAGACAGTGACGGCGCTCGAAGGAAGACCGCTTTTCTTCTACCCGCGCTTCACGTCTGTTCGCACTCGGTGAATGCGAGTACACCTTAGGTTCTGCGATGTTTTCTAAACAATCACCGTCATGATGTATGTTACTACCTAAGTTTTTTTCTTTCATGAATATATACTATATTTGAAAAAGCTGTGGCCACTAGTGCTGACTTATAAATAATTCTAAATACCTGAATGCTCTTTCATTGCAGGTTGTGTTCCCATTATATATTTTATTGCTGTTTCAGGATGGATTGCCCCCAAAGGGGGCTATGGCTCAGAAACAGTAACAACTCGAAAATACTATGCTGTAGAAAAGACCAGTCATAAAAGATCACATTTTGTAGCATTCTATTTGTAGGAAATGTTGAAGAATAGGCAAATCTATAGAGAGAAAGTACATTAGTGATTGCTTAGGGCTGGGGGATATTGGGAGTATCTGCTAAAAAGGCACAGAGTTTTCTTTTTGGGGGTGATGGACATACCTTAAAATCAATTGTGGTGATGATCACATAACTGTATAATAGGCTAAACACCGTCGAATTGCATACATTATTTGGTGAATTGTGTGGTATATGAATTATATCTCAATAAAGCCGTTATTGAAAAGAAAGGAGCCCCAGTTGGATGAGAATGTGGCATTGTGCAAAGGTGGAACATGGGCTGCAGAGGTTTGGGTTGGAACCGACCATGTCGTGTGCTAGCTGTGTGATGTTGGCCATGCTTGCCCCCCATCTGTGAAGTGGAGGGCAGGGAGAATAACAGGATCTGGGTAGGAAGGTTCATGTGAGGATTAATGGGTCCCACACTGGAAGTGCTGTGCTCAGGCCTTAGACGTCACAGACGCTCAACAAGCAGCTGTTTTTGAATGGTTTCTTTACCCTTGGAATTTCGTAGCCTTTTGTGTATTTAGACTGTGTGAAGTACGACAGTACTTGATGTGAACTTTCTCTACTGGATTGTAGGCCTTTCGCAGGCTCAGACTTTCTTCATCTGATCTTAATGTAGCTTCCAAAATCGTTCTTACACACCTAGTGGGTGCTAACTATGTATCTGTACTATTGACTTGAATATAATTGGCTTCTGCACTTGATTGGAAGCTTCTTAAGGGTAATTATCCTGACTTGTATTTGAACCCTACGGGGTCTGTCTCAGTAATGGGTACAAACAGGTCATTAGGAAGTAGGTTCTGTTTTCATCATCAAGTTCTTTCAATCAGCGGGCAAATGAAATTTCTAATTCCTTAAAGTAGATTCTGTTGGCTGCTTCCCCAAACTCATTGCTCATCTCCCTCTCCAGTCGTCCGGGCGCTCAGTGTTCCAATTTTACTTGGGTTTTCAGGGATGAATCTTGTTCAGCCCAAACCGATCCTTTTATTTCTATTCTTCCTGCCAGTGAGGTAAGGTGTAAGTAATGCATCCTGGCTAATGAGATGAAGAGAGGTCTGAGGAAGTTTTTTTTCTTCTTGAAAAAAGATAAACTGGGAGCAACAAGTCCTTTTCTGTGTCTGGCGGTTGCACTGTGGGGTGGTGATGTGTGGAGATGGGGCAGACAACGTGGTTCAGGGGAGGACAGGCTAAGGAAGATATAAGAGCAAAATGGAAAGATTGTGCATTTTTAATAAGGTGCTGGCCATTGAGATAACCAATATGGGACTTCTAAACATTTTGTTATGTGAGATAATAAACCCTGTTTCGTCTCAGTTATTCTACTTGGCATTTTTTTGCTTGTCACTGAGAGTTTCCTGATATACTTTCTCGTTTGCCATTCCTTCTTCCCTTTTATGTAAATCCTGGAAGTGGGGCCATCAATAGAAAGGAAAGGAATTATAAACCAGGGGACTTACGAAGACATGAGGAATCCATAAATAATGAACCAAACCAGGTCTTTTCTTTATCATCTTTGATTCACACTACACCTACTTTAAACAGAAGAGGTTCATGTGTTCCCCAGCCTGACTTCTGTGATGGAAAAACGACAACTACTTGATCATAGAGAGAAGGTGTAAAAAACCAAGTTTACAAAAACAAAAATACACACATGTAATCATCCCAAGAGAGAAGTGCACACCTGGCATTAAGTGTTGGCTGCTGTGGCCAACAGTGATGTTTGACAGTCAAGAAGGGACATCTGTGCAGGCATTGTAACCAGTGAGGAGAGGAGTTCTTTGGCAAATAGGAAGGAATTGTACCCAAAATACTGTGGGAGAATGAACACCAGCAAGGAGTGAGAGGAGAGGAAACTTACGTAGGGCAGGTGGAGTGGCACCTGCCTTGATGGAGGAAGAGAGGGCGTTCCACCTGAGTCTGGCACTGTTCGCAGATGTCGGCTTCAGAGCAAGAGGCACAGTCCTCTGTACAGTTCTCACAGCTGCCACTGCTCACTGAGGGCCACGTGCCTTGGGGACAGGTGGGGACACAGGCCTGAGCCAACAGATACGTGCCTAGAAACCCAAGAAAGAAGGCGGATCAGGCGGTCATCATGTGTCTGCTCTAATAGCACCCACATCCATGCAGAACTGGCACTTGCAGAAACCGGTCCAGAGACCCAAGTATTGCACAGCTAACCAAATAGGTAGTGATGATGCTAAGTCTGGCAGGATGAGCTAAATCTCTAGCCAGGAAGTTGACAACAGGGGGCCTTTGCCTAGTCGATCAGTCCATTAACACCTTCACCTGTCTTCCTGGTGTAAGACGGTTTATACACGCACAGCTTGGTGAAGTCTGTTCAGCTTCCCAAAGCCTATCTTGTTAGGGCCTAACATAGTAGCGACTCTTCCACCTAACAGATGGTCTGTCTGTTTGTTACTGATTGATTGATTTGAGACAGAAAGGGAGAGAAACACTGATTTGTTGTTCCACTTGTGTATTTATTGGTTGATTCTTGTATGTGCTCTGACTGGGATTGTACTCACAAATTTGGCTTATCAGGACGATGCTCTAACCAGCTGACGTCTATCTATTTTTTTAAAATTAAAAAATAAATTACCACCATTATTAAAGAAAAGCATTTAAAAATCACTGTCAACTCCAAAATTCCAAGGCAGTTCCTTCAATTTTTGTATGTAAACCTTCCTGTGTTGGAGGAGGAGAGTGGTGGTGCAGCTGTCATGTTAGGTCCCGTTGTTTTATTGTCCCATCTCACTGGTTACCATCGCACACTCCCACAGGTCGCTCACTTTAGTGGGAGCATGCCCTTCCTAATTCGTAATGTTAGCACACCATGCTAATAAAATAGCTCCCTAATTCAGGGAAGTTGTTATTTCTGGTGTATTGTTTTTATAGACGACAAAGCAATTAATTTAAGATGTTATGTTCTGCTCTTGTGTTTTTGCTTCTTTAAATTCAGTATCAGAAATGAAGAAAGAAAGGACAGGTAGACTATTTTTCCTGACCTATATCCTCTACTTTAAGTTCTCTTGTTTCAGCTAATGCACTCTAAAAGACCAGTGGAACCTCTCGAAATGTCAGGTACCCAGACACCCTAACAAATTCTGTGGCCAAAGCAATTGCTAACTTCATCATGCTTTTGGATGAGAAACATTTCTTGTTTTTGTCGTTTGGTCCTGTGGAAGCCAGTTTTTATTACAGGTCGATGTTTGGGTCCCTGTGCTGCTCCAGAGTAGCCTTTGTGGTAGGAACATGTGATGGGACTCGATCAAGTCTTGCAAACCCCTTACTTAAAGATGCTAATATGCATAGGTTACAGTGAATTGGCCTGGCCACTGCCACCTCCATCACACCCCACACTAACCTTTTGGACATGAAGTGCACAGGGTTGCAGATCCATTGCAGGTTTTGCAAGAAGAATGACAAGGCGGTTCTTTCCCCAATAGGTCTGTGAAGGGAAAGGAACAGAAGTCAGTCCCCTTGAGCAGGGCACTAGTATTTCAGTGCTGGACAAGATCTCATGGGCAATCTCATCTCCTTTCCTCCCCCAAAAAGAGTCCCTTCAATTTTGCATTAGCTAAATGTTGGCACCAGGCCATGGCCTACTGTGTGGACTTCAACTACTTCATTGACAATTGATTTTCAAGACTTTCTTTGCAAACTTTCAGAGACAGGATAGCCTCCCGTACTAAGGGGATATCTGAACGGACAAATGTTACTTTTTTCACATGTTAAAAACGTGAGGGGGTGTTTGTGTGCTTGTGTTTATGAATACGTGAACAAGTTTTTGAGTCAAAGATAATCACTTATTTCCCCATGATTCTTAGGTGGCCAGTTTTCTTCACTCCAAGGTGATAACTGAGAATTCCTTACGTTTTTGATGAAAACCTTTTTCTTTGGTTCTTTGGAACAAGATTTCTTAATTGGTCAATGTTTGGGTCTCTGTGTTCTTCAGAGTAGCCATGGTGGAATACAAGCTAGATTCATCTTACTTTAAACTTGTCCCAGATTGTCGTGAAATATCACCCAAATGGAGCTGCCCACAAGCTTTCTGGTTGGTCCAGTGATAAGCAGGCCAACCTGGGAAACATTGGAGCTGCTTCCCCTTCTCCTTCCCTCCAAGGGCATTGGATGGGCAGGCTTTCCAAGGAAGTCAGCAACTCCACGGGAAGTTTCAAAGACATCCATGGTAGCCTCAGTGACATCACTCAAACCATACACGCCAGGATAGTGACTGAATTTCAGGGGAAATTTCCCCCAACATGGGAAAATTAGAAGTTCTAGCTCCGACTGTGTGATAGGAATGACCCTGACCCTCAGTCAACTGTTATGTTGGCATTGCCATTCCCCTTTTCCCTTTCCCTTTCCCTCCCTCCCTCCCTCCCTCCCTCCCTCCCTCCCTCCTTCCTTCCTTCCTTCCTTCCTTCCTTCCTTCCTTCCTTCCTTCCTCTTGCCTTGCAGTTCCTTTCTTCTTTCTGAGAGTCAGTCTGGCAGAGCTGGCTTTCTAGTCACACCTGCCTTCAGATCCCAGCTGTGCTGCTCAGGTAGGGTAACCATGGGTAGGTAGGGTAACCATGGATACAGTGACTCAAGTCTCAGAGTCCTGCTTTTCCATGTCTCTAAAATGAGAGAAAGTGGTTCTTCCCTGCAGGACTGTTGCGGAGACTAAATGAGATGATGTGCACACAGCAGGTTAGTGAATGGCAGTGCCTCCTACCTTGTCTTTCTCCTCTCTCCCGATTTCCTTATTTCTTACCGTTCTACCACATGTCTGAGGCTTTTGTTTTGTTTTCCCTCTCTCTGTCTTCTGTTCTATGCCTGGAATGGCAGGACAAGGCATGGCTTGGTTTCCATGATGGCACGCATGGTTAACTAGCTGGAGCCTGACTACAAAGAAAACTAGATTCAAAGGTAGGTGAGTAGATGTGGGTGTAGATATAGAAGTATGTGTGATTGTCCATCCTGCCATGCTGAGTGGCAGTCTTTTTCCTAGTCTGGACAGAAAAATTTGCCCTGGTTTTCTAGTAGACTGACTGACTGACTGATGTGATCTCCCTGGGGGGCACCCATGAAGAGCTCAGTTAGCCCTGTGCAGAACAATGCTAGTAACGGGATTTTCACGAAAGTGGTCCGTAAACATTGAGTCTTGCCCTGAAGATCCTTTTAACCTGACAAATCGCTTAACGCAAAAAAGAAGGCAGCAGAGAGATGAGCAACAGTTCCGTTGCTAACATCAGTTCTCATTAATCAGCAGAGAAACACAAATCAAAACCGCAATGAGGTATCACTCCACCCCTGTTAGGATGACTGTTAGCAAAAAGACGCCAGACATGTGCTGGAGAGGCACGTGGAGAAAGGGAACATCCCGTGGACTGTTGGTGGGAATGTAAACTGGTGCAGCCACTGTAGAAAACAGTATGAAGGTCCTTAAAAAATTGAAACTAGAACTGCCGTATGACCCAGCAGTCCGACTTCTGGGTATAAAACTGAAGGAAATAAAATCACTATCGGAAAGAGACACCTGCACACAGTGTTCGCTGAAGCATGACTTAAAGTAGCCAAGCCATGGAAACGTCTGAGGTGCCCGTCAGTGGGTGAATGGGGAAAGAAGATAGGTGTACACAGGGTGGGGGAAGGTAGGTGTACAGCTGTGAGTACGCAAAACAGACTTTATTCTCGTGTTATCGTTGATTATTATTTTCCATGTGAACAACTGTGAACCAGCTCCGCCCTGCCCTGTACATGCCGTGGAGTAGCGTTAAGCCATAAAAAGGGAATCCCACCATTTGCAGCAACATGGATGAAACTTGTGGGCATTGTGCTAAGAGAAATGTAGAGAGAAACAAATACTGTGTGATCTCACCTAGACGTAGACTCTGAGCACACCCAGACTCAGAGAAACAGAGTAGACTGGTGGTTGCCAGGGCCTGGGGGAGGGGTGGCGGAGGGAGTGGGTGCAGGTGATGACAAGGGCGCAAACTTCTAGTGGTAAGATGATTAAACTCCTGGACGGCAAGGTACAGCATGGTGACCGCAGTTAGAGATACTGTGTTGGGCAACTGACTGTTGCGGAGAGAGTAGATCTTAAAAGCTCTCATCGCGAAAGAGCTAACTATGGAGGTGATGGGTGTGTTAACTCGTCGTAACGTGGCTAGCGTTTCTCAGTGTGCATGTAGCAGATCGTCGTGTTATTGTACACATTGAAACTGCACCTGTTATATGTCAGTTCTGTCTCAGCGAAGCTGGGAAGGGAGATGCTTACTTAATGGCTGAGAGAAGTTATTAAAAAATAATAAAATAATATTTGTCAGACATTGAGCAATTGAAAATCTTCAATATATGTCCTGGCCCTGGGCTGATTTGCTTTTGACTTTATCGCTTTTATGCTAAAATGTTATAGTTACAAAGATATGAGATTTTATTAATTTTTAATATTTGTGTAAAATATCTCATATGTATTTACACATAACACATATATTTGCAATTACACATTTCACATTCTGGCAATTTGATATTTCCTGGGGTACACTTAGTATAAAATTCTGTAATGTCCTCATACTTCCACTAGAGGGCACTCTGTACACACAATTAATAGCAATTAAACTTGGGCAAAGGATAGTCATCCTCAGCCAGGGCTCTTTATCATAAAAGATTAGTGACTTAATCTCAACAAGTAAATTTTGACCTTGATCATAGTTTCTATTTTTTTTCCTCTGCTTCAGAAATTATAGACTTTGCAGGACCTCAAAAACAAAAATCACCTTGACCAAGAAAATGTAGTGTTCATTCTTCAAAAACAATTATAGCTGAAATATATAAAGCAGGGGTTCTTTGCATTTTATTTTATTAAATAAACAACACTCACATGGCTCAAAATGTACAAAAAGCATATATCATGAAGCCTCTCTCCCAATCCCTTCTCCATTCTTTTTATACAAACTACATCTACTCACACAGTTTGTCTCATTGTCTGTTTTTTTTTGCCACTCAGTATATTTTGGAGACCATTCTTTCCCAGTACATAAAGAACTGCTTCATTCTTGTCTATGGCTCCATAGTATCCCATCGCATGGATGTATCATACTTCATCTTTCTAGTCTTTTATTGTAACCAGTTAGTTTTTTTCCCCAATCTTTGCTATTTCAAATAATGCTGCAGTGCCTAAGGAAGTAAAAAGTGCTTTTCCAGCCTGTCAAAGAGCTGCAAGGACCACAGCTTTACTTGGGAGCCTCCCTTTCCCAGGCATAACCACTTAGCACGTCAGGAACGTCTTTAAACGCTCAGGAGTCTCCTTCTAGAGCACTGCTGAAGATCACTGCTCACTTTCCTCCCGTCTTTCCCCGATGAGCACCACTTATGTTCCGGTTGTGGTCTCTCCTTTTGTGATCTCCTCATCCCACTTGCTCCTGGCCGCCCAGATTCCTGGGCTGGTTTCGAATCACAGAGACTCCTGATTGGTTGTAATTGCCTTCGCCCTACTTCCCTGTTACCTCTTTTGATTTGAAACGTCCACCTTCGTCGCTCCCGCAGCGGGCTCTTCAGCAAAGATGGGCTTGAAGTGAGCACAGGTTCTTTTTTATTAAAAAAAATAAAGCGTTTTATTTTTTTAGTGCAAAAGGATAAAGCAGATAAAGTTTGCCTATCATCTTACCACCCAGAAATGTCTGCTGCGTAGACTTTGGCACATAGTCTGTGTGTGAGTGTAGTTACACCTGTGTGTGCACGTGTCATCATTTACATCTTCTGCCTGTGGCGTACTGACCCTACATTTTGTATTAATATCATCAGTCTTACAGATATTTTCTCTTGCCATTGAAATTCCTTGTAAACATTAACTTTAATGGCTTGTGTATTTATTTGCATGGACCATAATTCACTTATTTTTTTCTTTTAAATGGAAAATGTAGGGCCGGTGTTGTTAGTACCGACTCTACATTTTGCATTTAATATTATAAATCTTATAGGCATTTTATCTTGCCATTAAAATTTTTTATAAACATCCCTGGCTGTTTTGGTGAATGCCGGCCTATAAATCAAGGGGTTGCTGGTTTGATTCCCAGTCAGGGCACAGGCTTGGGTTGCGGGCCAGGTCCCCAGTAGGGGGCGTGTGAGAGGCAACCACACGATGTTTCTCTCCCTCTTTCTCCTTCCCTTACTCTCTAAAAATAAATAAATAAGATCTTTAAAAAAATTCTTTATAAACATTATTTTAATGGTTTGTGTATTTATTTCCATGAACCATAATTCACTTAACATTTGTTATATTGGATTGGCCGAAAAGTTCATTTGTTTTTTTCTGTAATGTGATTCTAACAGCACTTAGTTATCTTTAACTGCATTCAAAAACATTTTGTTAGATTGTGTTGGATGATGACACATTTGTTAGATGACAGCTGTCACATCATCATGCATTTTTTTTTAAAAAATCAAAATTGGTGAATTTTTGTGTAGCCATTTTAATATTGAAGATGGAAGAAAATGAGCAACATTTTTAGTGTATTATGCTTTATTATTCCAAGAAAGGTAAAAACACAACTGAAATGCAAAAAGAGATTTGTTCAGTGTATGGAGAAGTTGCTGTGATGATTAAGCATGTGTTAAAAGTGTTTTGTGAAGTTTCATGATGGAGATTTCTCTCTGGACGATGCTCCATGGTTGGGTAGACCAGTTGAAGTTGATAGCGATCAAATCAAGACATTAATTGAGAACAATCAATGTTATACCACGTGGGAGATAACCGACATACTCAAAATATCCAAATCAGTAAAGTTATTGGTGAAAATGAAAAATGTGTCTTTTATGGAAAAAATAAATGAACTTTTTGGCCAACCCAATAAATAAACCTGTATCAACACCTTTGCAAGCACACGTTCTGGGTTAAGTCAGGACTCTGCCTGGCTGTTGGGCATCCCAGCTGAGTGTTATTTACTGCCTTCTCTCTGGGAGGACTTTCCCAGACCTGTGTTACTTTCTAGGTCCCCCACTTTTTTTTCATGAGCTAGGAAAGGCTGTTTTGAGAGTGAACTAGTGTTTCATGTGTTAAAACTGGGTGAAGTTAAATGGTTATGAAACGGATTAACTTTTAGTGTGTGATATTATGTGCCTGGAGCTTTATGTGTGTTCTTTCATTTCATTCTCAAAATAACCTTGTGTGAGGTAGTTTCACATCTCATTTCAAAGATGAGGAGACTGAGGCTCAGAGAGGACATGTAACTTCTTCAAGGTCATGAAGCTAGTAAAGGGCAGAGCCAGGATTTGGATTCAGGCAGGCCTAACCCTCACTCATTAGAGAGAGGTTTTAGTCACTAGTTTGGATGGTAAAATTGTTCAGCAGATGCCACAGCAGCGCTGTGCTGGTAATACGGCTCTTTGGAATGCAAAACAAAACAAAAAGGTTGATTTTTTTGTACTTGCCAACTTCCGTGGTATAAATACTCCCACCACAGCTGATTTCAGGCTGCCGATGATTTTACTACGCACTTACAAAATTCCTGGACATTTAACAGTCAGTGCAGCCGGGTGCGTGAGGCTTCATACCAGTAGGCTAAAGGTCAAACTACCCAAACACGTGTTTTCTGCACTCATTTCTAAGTGAGGCAACCTGTCTTCATCTATGACGTCCTTCTAAAGATCAGGTTTTCATGGCACCTTTAAGGTTCTCTAATGTTTAGTTACTATTAGGCGACGTATTTCCCAGTATTGAGATTTTTTTCACACATGAGTGTTTGTGACTGACTGGGATTCCAGTCTTTCTCAAAGCACAGGAATTCATATCAAAAGATGGGCTAGCGATAAATTGTTAGGGTGTGGTCAGAGATGGAAGGTTAATGCACCGTATCTGTGCTTTGTAGATTGGATTACCACAAATATGGCTTTAATCAATGAGGGGACTAGGTGGGCAGGAAAGTATGGAGGGCTTTCCGGCACCACCAGGGGGAAAACCACTTAACAAAATCCAAATGATGTCACAGTAATGGAATAAACTGTTTCCATACCCACAATGGTTGCAGGGAACCAGCTGAGCCCATTCTCTTCTTTCAGAGCCGTGGCCTGCCACACCCGAACATTTCCACCAGTGGCCACTCTGTGTGATACCGGAGTCACTGCTGAAGCCATTAGTGGCCTACTTAATATTGGTACTGTTACTGGACTAATTAATCTTTACATATTAGTGACTGGAACCTGGGGATGATCTATACTTTTGTGCAGTGCCTTTTGGTGGCATGAAGAACAGAGTGTTGAGCAGCTCTCTCTGGAGATTACTTAGTCTTGGCTGGAGGATTGGCCAGGCCTGGTCTGATGTGTAGGGAACTCTCCATCCTTGTACCAGGGTGGGAGGTCTTCCCACTCTGTCGGTGGCTGACGAAGTCTGACGGCACTCTCAGCACTGTCACTCTCATGGTGGGTAGCCACCTTACTGAAAGAGCAGTTCAGTGAACTCCGGTTGGATTCTCATTTCCAGGGTGTTTCCCTGGTACACGCTGACGTGGACACCGGGACAGTCATAGTCTTCGGGTGCAAGCAGGATCTTACTGTTTCCACTGGGGCAGTGATTTTTCAACCCGTGTGCCGCAAGAATTTTTAAAACTTGCAGGGGCACTGACCTCTTTTCCCTTAGATTTTCAAATAAAAAATTAATCAACAATAGCTGTCCAGTATGAATAAATCAAACTAATACCTGTTGTGGGTTTTTTTTTTGTCAGATCGGCAAAAACCATATTTTTGGGGCGTGCTGCAGCATTTGAGTAACTGGTTTACGTGTGCCATGAGATGAAAAAGGCTGAACGTCGCCACACCACAGAGCAGTGTGGGTGAGAGAAAGGACCACAGTTTGTCTTGTCTCACCTTCCCTGCCTGGACCTGCATCTGTGTTAAAAACGACGCCACCACCTTGCTGGTGTCACTCAGGCAGCTCCTCGCTCAGAAATACTCGGTGGTTTGTCTGGGCTCCCTCTAAGTTGACCCAGGATGACTGCAGTCTGCTTTCCATCATCTTAAAGGTGTGGCTGGTTACTGCTTGTTCTCTGGAACCCCTGCCCCACCCGTTACACCCGCCACCTTGTTTTTTTAAGGAAAAGAAGCGGGGAGAAAGACCTAGGCCTCGACTCAGGCACTCCTAGGGCCTCATGGGGCGCCCCTCCCATTTACTGTCTGTTCAGTGGTACCCAACCTGTGCTGTGGAAGCTGAGTCTTACCTTTCAGCGAAGGAACAGTTTTTTCTCACTGTTAACAGTCTGCAGGTCTTATTTCCTAGATCACAGAAGTGGGAAAGTGCAGCCATGTCCTTGCCTTTACTGCTTTTGTCCAGCCATGAGAAATATTCTCATCTGCTTCCCGAATCCTTTATTAGTGCTAAATCCCCAAATGGACTAATTCCTTTCTCTCTTCAAAAACATTGCATTTTGATAGTAGAAATTGCAGTGGTGGGTGTGGCGCTTTGACAAGGGGGAGCAATCAAGGCCTGGTTTCTGCTTGCAAAGTGCGTAGTCCAGTTGAGAGGGACGTGTAATCATTTGGGAGATCAAGTCTGCTCTGCCTCTTGGCTCCCTGGACTTTTTCATCATCTGGATGCCAGATAAAATACAGATGTTCCGAGCTAGAAACATAGCACCAGACTATTTTCCCCTTGGCCTGCGCTGCCTCTTACATGCCTGAATGGCAGACAAACTCGTTTTCAGCATTTTGGTTCAACTATAATTCACGGAAGATATCCCAATCTGCACTGAATGGTTTTCCTCCCAGCTCTGTCTCTGAAATTGGCCTGTGTTCTCTGTGGCCTTTGGCTTGCAATGGCCTCCGAGCTGCTCTTCCTTTGTCACATATGTATCACTGTCATCACGGACAGCAGCCACAGATGTCCCTGCTCTGAAACCCAGCAAGAGCCTCTTCTCCTGCCCCAGATCTCTCCCATTCTCTAGCTGTTAGAAGACCCACCCTGAGCTGACCCCCTTTCTGTTGCTATTGCTTCTGCACTGAAATGACCTTTTAAATAAATCCTTGCCTCAAAATCAAATAGAGACTATCTCTTGTTTGCATGAGGGTCTCTTCATTGAAAGTGAGTCAGATTTTCCCAGCAGGAAGAGGATTCTGTTTTCTGACCACCTCAGACGTGAAAGGCCACCGAAGTTTGTGATCACCTTGCAAGGAAGCCTGTGACTGAGGCCCCAAGGTGAAGAGGCCTGCTCTGAGGACGCAGGTAGGAACAAACACGGGCAGGCCTTTACTGTTAGAGTCTAAGCTCCCACATTCTTCCTCACTCCCGCCCCCTCTCAGGACCCCTACTTTTCCCTCTGCAACTGGACGGGGCAACTTTTAAAAGCAAGCTTGAATGATGGCGATTTCTCACAACCCACCCAGGCAGATCAGCTGCTCCAGCTTTAGTTCCAACACTGGAGCAGTTCTTCCATGCCTCACTGAAATAGACTACCCTGCTGGCAGTGTCTTTACCTTCTGAAGAGGTACATGAATGATTGAAGCTATTCTGCAATCTTCAAGAAAATGAGTCAGGCCATTTCTCTCTGTGACTCTATGTGCTTGGAGGTCAGCTCCACCCTGGTGGAAATGCAAGTGGCCAGACCGATCGTAAATTATCCTTTGAGTTTTCCCTCCTGGCCACATGCCAGCTATAACCTCCTGTCCTCTCCTGCCTCGAGCATCAAAGAGACCCAATCTTAATTCTCATTCCAAGCTCTCGTTTCACTGCCCAGCCTTCATCGCCTGACACCCCAAAAGCAAAGAGGGTTAAGGAGGGAGGGAAGGAAAGAGGGAGGCTGAAAGGCAGCTAGACACCTGCGATGTCTCTCAGGAGACACATACCATTCCAGAATTTGCTTTCCATCTGCGTCTGGGCGGGACCCACACATGTCCCATGCAGCAGCTGCAGCCCTGCTTGGCAGCTGCTGCACTCGGTGTAACCAGGGCCACTGCAAGTTTCACAGGCTCGGTGGCAGGGCTCACATTCGCCCATCTCTGGGTTGCCGTAGAAGCCAGGGCCGCAGTTCCTGACACAGCTGCCACCTATGGAGGAACACAGACAGGAGGCATGAAGGCGGGACCCTGGCAGGTTTCGCTCAGTGCGCTGTTCAGGGCCAAGTTCTAAACAGGCCCAAGGGAAGCTCAGGAACGTTTTTGTTTGACTTTGTTTTAAAAGAAACCAGGATGGCATTAGCTTATTTCAACCAATAGGCGTATCTTTAAAAATCTGACACTTAAGTCTGTCTTTTAACTGAGAATTTACACTGGCTATCAGCTCAAAGGGTTGAGAGCGTGGAATAAAGAACTTGACATTCTTGAACATCTACAGATCAAATGAATCTCTCACAGAGTAGTGGGAGGCCATGTTGGGCCTTCTGACACATTGTCCCCCACAGGCATTCCAGAGCACTGTACTGTGAGTTCTGTGATTGGGGGATGCACAGTGTACTTCCTTCCTGACCCCCCATCTTCATCAGAGTCAGTGAATTGACCAAAACCTAAGAAAGGGTCTTGTTTAACTTTTACGGTGCTCAGGAATATATGACATGGATTTCGTCTCCAGGAAGGAGTCATGGTTCTGAACATCCCAGGTGACTTAGATTCCAAAGCACTGTCTTCAGCATCCCCCTGCCCCCCAAATTCACTCTTTCATCGGTCTGGAGACGTTTGAGATTAATGAGTGAAACAGAAACTAGGCTTCAGTAATAGAAACAGAAGGAAGTTGTCCTGGCTAACGTTTATTTTCAAATCAAATGAACATTTCTGCTTGGACGAGAGGCACTGGCGCACACAGACCCTGCACCCAATCACACAGCCCTCTGATTTCTGTGTAGAGCTCTGGAGCCCTGTTGCACTTTGCCAGCACCAGGGTCACGCTCACCCGAGAGAAAGAAGCCCTCTTCGCACCAGTAGCACTCGTGCCCGTTACAGTTGCAACAGTTGGCCTCGCACGCTTTGCACTCAGATTCTTCCCTGTAGGTCTTCTCAGGACAGACTTTGTAACAGCGGTGTCTGAACCTAGGGCAGAAGACAGAGTTTCTTCCGTGAGCTCTGCTGATGTGTTTCCCTTAGCCGTTTAATTTAATCTCCTTATGTATATCTACACATCATTTTTTAACAGGTGTAGATACTTGGGTTTCAAGGGCGAAAACGTGCTCTTGGTCTGTGTGCCTTCCAAACAAGTCATGAGCCACCTTCCTCTGGACCACCGAGAGGAGGCTGGGGAGAAGAAAGGGAGCTGATATTTATTTAGGGAGTAGTGACTGTGCGTCAAGTATTAGCTTATTTAAACCTCTGCAGAACCCCCATATGGTAGCTATTACTTATGTTTAATTTCCAGATCAGGGAACTGAGTCTCAGGGTTAAGTGCTTAAAGTCACATAGGTGAAAGGTGGGGCTGGGGTTTTAACCAAGGTCTGCTTGAACAGACGGTTTGTGTGCTTTTGCCCCATGGCACTCGTAGGTCTGAACAGTCTAGTGTAACAAGATGAACATCAACACCGAAGTGCCTGAGTTTTTATGTATACATACTTTTACACACACTGTCTGTTCTTCCCACAGTAGAATACTTCACTGAATTGCAGGCTTTTTTGAAGGGGGAGTGGAATGAAGGTGATCTTTGCCCTTTGATGAATTTTGTAGCATCAGCAAGGTATCAGAGGCAGGCTTTGCCTTTCTTCCATACCAACTTCTATTGTAGAGTGTTTTATTAGCTGTATTGAAAGTCATTAAATATTCTAAAAGGTTATAGATGTGTGCTTCTTGAACTAAATATCACATGTTTTACCCTTAGCGGTATTGGGCAGGTCCTTGTTAGTATACAGTAGGCCCTTACTTAATGTGGTTGATAGGTTCTGCAACTTCAAGTGACATGATATATAATGAAATAGGCTAGTTGATATAAATAAGAGTGAAGTTCCAGTGGCATCTCATCAGTGTTATAACAAAATGGCACTGAACAAGAAGAAATTATTCTAGGCTCTGCTGTTCTGTTTCTCAGAGGGTTCCGTGAAACATGCTCATTCGTGGGCACTGGTGAGCTGGAGAGGCTGACATGGCTGCCTCCAGACTTTGGCACAGGATACTCTCAGGTGACGGAGGAAGTTGGTGCGGGTCAAGGGGTGTCTTCTAATGTCAAAATGAGGAAGGATAGAGTCCGGCTGGAGGCACACAGAAGTCACCCACTTCTACATGGTCACTGTTCCTTTGGGTCTAAGTCCTTCTTCCCTGGTCCTGCAGGGAGCGGTTTGTGCCCCCAACCATGTGACCTCATCAAGGAATGCCTGCATTTCTGCTGTTCGCCTCTGCTCGGGGTGTCTCTGGCAGGCCGAACGCTGGGTGAATGCCAACTATGAACACGCTGACAAGTTCCTTCCTGCTCATTTGCTGTCATCTGGTCTACCTTCTTCTAATAATCAAGCCTGGGAGCCCCCTCTCCACCCCTTCTCCCCTGTTAAAGGGGACAATAATTTAAATCAGTAGGCCAGGAATGTGGTAATGCAGAGGCATGCTCAGTGCAGAGAATAATAGGCAACTCTGGGAAAGATGAATTAAAACCATAAGGTTAAGTAATGATAAGGTGAACTGGTCACTTTAATATGTTTCAGCTTGCTGGGTTTCCCTTTCCTTCCCGTCCACCTCACCCCTTTTAACGTCTTCCTGCCTGCTGCCACATTTCAAGCCTCTTGGAATCGAGCCCATTCAAGTTGAGGTGACTCAAATATGACCCCCTGCTACCACTAGCTTGTGGTGCATCGTGAGAGAACCCACAGCCTCTCTGAGCTTCATTTTCTCCTCTGGAGGATAACATCGACCCTGTGTTCCTGATAATGTTTTTGGAAAGGTGAAGAGAAGAAATAAATGTGAGAGTTTATCATAAACTCTCCAGTTCTTAGATTATAGGGAGGAATTATGCAGCCCATGCATTATCTGGGCCTTCCTTTTCTTTTCATCTCCCTTTTCTTTTCTTAGTTTTTCTTCCAAGATAGGCGCCAGTGTACCCTGGAAGGGAGACTAGACTGGGAAGGGGAGGTGACGTTGAGACAGGCCATGTGTGATTTGTAGATTTGAATTAGAGAACTCTGTGGGTGGCGGTTATCTGCATTTCACTTAACCTAGTGGTCTGTGTCTTTCATACCCAGGAATGACCGAGCGCTAATGCAGTACCTGACCTCATCCTGGACCGTCCGACTCTTGTTAAGGGCAAGGTCTCCATGCAGACATCTGGAAACAACTGGTCTGGGGCTGGGTCTATTATTAAGGTCTGTCCAGAACCAGCAAGGTCTGAATCTTGGTCACTCATGGCAAGATTCCTAGACATCGGTGTCAGTTGGTTGCCTTCCAGGACCACGAAAGAGAAGGCCGCCTTTCCAGGCAAGAAAACAGCTGGGCTCTTATTGCTAAATCCAAGAATTATTCATTAATAGTCTGAGAGGGCAGAGTTGCTTCGGGCTGCAAGGCCTGTTTCCTTTTATCACTAAATTAGGATGAAGTCAGTAATGCTTCAACTGCAGAAAAGTCAGTGCCGTGAAAAAGGTGGCCAGACTTACATGTAATACCCCATAACACAGGATGTGCAGGCTCCTGGATCATCTGGAAAAAAATGATAATAATGAAAAATAATCACAAAGAGTTCATCATTTGGAAAAGGGGGCTTTGGAAAAGTTGTGGCTTGAGACCATCTTCTGGGATAGTTTTCTGAAATGCAGTGTCCAGAAATGGTTTTTGAACAGATGGCACCATTTTTAACTAATACCAAGCTATATGCTATGATTTATATTTATCAAAGCTTGTAAAATAACAGCTCTCACGATACTTGGCCCTGACTTTCAAGGAGGAATAGACGCAAGCTACCAGGTCTTCAAATTGCAGACCAGGAACCATCCACTCTGAGAAACTGCTGGTCTCTGATGAGGTGAAGGCATCAAGCATATCCACACACATACACACTTGAAAAGGGGCTTCAGGCTTCTAACCCTGAGTAGTGGGTTTCCCATGAATTACCCCAAATGCCTACCAATGTAAGGGATTGCTATCTGCGAGGTTCCTTTTGAAATTTGGACAATTGTTTTCTTTCCAATACAGTATTCAGTTAGGGTTCTACACTTTACAACCTTCTTAAAGAAAGCGTCCTGTTCCTGAGTATAATGATCCGCTGTTTCCCTGTTGGCTCAGAGAGGGACCCTTTCCTACAGCTTTCAGGGGAGTCAATGAGAGTGAAAGGACTTTGAGAATCATGGACTCAGTCTATTTCCATCCCTCCTAACCCCCCTAAAACATGCCAACCCCAGATCTAGTTATTAAGAGAATTCTATGACTTCTTCTGGTCTTCAAATATTGGGAGTAACAGAGGTACCTCTAGCAAGTTTTTTTAAAAATCTGTTATTCTCCAGTCTTGCTCTTTTCATTCTAACAGGAGATGGGAAACAATTGCTCCTCTTGAAAGCAGTCCTCCTGGCACATGAAGATTTTATATGTCACCTTTAACTTTTTAAGAAGATTCTCTTTGAACTTTCTTTCTGATCTACCCTAGGCTCTATTTTGGTTTCACAAAGTCGGCCCTTTGGCAGCACCTCACCCAAATCTGTAGCCAGACATTCATCTCAGGCCCTCCTTGGGGTGTTGCAAAGACAACACTACCGTGCATCGCACCTAGTGCAGCTGATGTGCTGTGCCAAAAGTTACAGCGGAAACATTTTTAGAAGAGGCCCTGCCATTTACACACAATCTTCAGAACCTTCTGGAAATAGCCTAGTGATCTTGCAGTGGAGAGGGCACTGGCCTGGGAACTGGGTTACCTGTTCCTCGTTGGAAGTTTTAACCCTGACTTAACTGTCTTGAGAACTCACATAAACTTTCCTACTGCTTGCTGGGTCCTGTTTCCTACAGCTGTTAAGATGGTCTGATTGGATAACATGGTTGCACAGTCTTCCCGAAAGTCAAAGACTGTGAAGCTGAGTCTAGCAGGAGTTGGCAAACTATGGCCAAACCCGGGGCCAAACCTGGCCATGCTCTTTCGTTTGCATGTTGTGTGTGAATACCTTCCTGCCATAGTGTCAGAGTAGAGGAGCTGCAACACAGACAGAAAATAGTTACCATCTGTCACTTTACTGTACAGGACAAGTTTGCTGGCCCCTGGCTAGAGCATTCTTGGGTCATGAGGCTCACCTTTGTTAGGTAGCACAGGTGTAAATGTTATTTTCTTGATGGCTGGCCCCGGAGTTCCTCTTAGGGTGAAAACTGTCTGTATTTAGGAAAACTTTAGAAGTTGAATCAGAGGGATTGAACAAGAGCCAAGACAGACAAGGACATAGCTAGGCCCTTTTGCAGGCGGCCATGATTTGCTCATGGGAAGAAAATGGTTTTCATGTCTGGGTCAGCATGGTCTGTGACAGAATGCCTAGAGCAGGGTGGTAACATGAACCAGAGCCAGGCTAGTGGAGTAGAATCAGGAACCTGAAGCTAGAGGTGCCATGAAAAAGAAAAACTCACAGAAATTCTTTGAATTCTTGGGGGAGGGCTTTCTGTTTCTACAGTCCACAGATTGGGGATCTGAATCCATTTTCAGGGAGTTGCCGGGACCCCAGCGAACACTGGTGGCTCTGCTGGGTAAATTTATTTCCTGCTCTGGGTCTGCGTTTGCATCTAAATTCTTTTCAGTTCTGCTCCGAAGTAGTTACTGCTCAGTTTGCATTTGGACAACTTACTTTTCCCTCTCCTGTCCCCGATGAACATATTTGACGCTAACAGTTTTGCTAATTTGTCAAGGGCTGGAAAATTCTAACTCTGCTCTCTAATGTTTTGGCCATCCCTCCCTTTTAGGAACTTAATGAGTTTGCTCTCTGCTCCTCTAAGCAGGTCAACTGATGAAAATGTTAAATAGAACCAAGCCTGAGAAATAGGCATCCAGTGTAATCTTGAGTCCAGACACTTTTCCAGCCCAGTTGCACAGTGAATTTGGTATCTCCACAACAGTTTGCATAAATGAATAATGCATAGGACAGGAACTGTCTTATGACAGTTTATGAATTCCCATTAGTCTTTCTCATTACTACTAGTTTTTCTAAAGAGTAAGAATTGTTTTGCAAAAAATTTCCACCCCAGAAGACCCACAAGTCAGACATAAGCTAAATGGATTTAGCTTGACCACTGAGAGGCAGCTATTTTGGGATCAAGGAGAAGTAACAATCCCAAATCTAGAAGTTGACTCTAAGTCAGGTTGGCATTTGGATGGTAAAGAGGGGTGGCTTAAGGAGAAAAATGAATTTGTGTGTGTGTGTGTGTGTGTGTGTGTGTGGTGGGGGGTGAGGAACGGAAGAGTCTAAGTCTAAACAAGCTAGAATTGTTAACTGTCTTGGAAGGTGTTATCCAAAGTAGGATGTTTAAATAGCTCTGGTTATTTGATCTTGTCAAACTTTTGAGCTGAGAGAGCATAGTTTGAGGGGGGAGGGGGCAAGTACAGTTGGAATTCGGAGCGAGCCTCACACATTTGGAGAAAAGCCGTTAGAAACAGTTTCTGGCTTCCAGCTGCTGACGTCACCGCTAAAGAGAATGTGAGTGCAGATGCCTTGTCAAGACGGGGCGTGGGGCTACAGTCTTTCTTTCCTGAGGAAATTCGTTTTCATGGGGTGGGGTGGGATGGGCAGGACCGCAATGTCCATCCACTGTGTCTGGAAAGGTCTTCATGGCCCTCCACACCATCTTTCTTCTGTTTCCTTGGTGATCATCAGGGCTGGAACTCATGACCAAGTCACTGTCCTTGGGGAGAGATTGGCTCCTGCGATCAACGTCACCCTCAGTGGTCAACTGACAAGAAATGCCCGTGGTCTTTGCCATTGACTATGGGTGGGTCGGGGCTATGTTAGGAGTCAACGTACATCTTACTCACAAAATGTACTGGAAAAGGGATAGTTCAAACTTGAGGTGAAACTGAACATTTAAAAATGTCCAGACAACGACAATTTTTTTAAGTTTACATAAACTTTGAGTCAGACATATAATCAAAAATGACTCTTATTTTGCTTTTTCTAAATTTACTGCTCTTATTGTATGTTTATTTTTCATTTGGAGGAGAGAGAAGAAACTTTGTGTCTTAAGAGTAACCCTTTACCATATAATAAGTATCTAGATGCCAGAATTAATCATGGATTAGGTATATTGTTTAGGCAAAACTGACTGCAAAACTGTGGGTAAAAGTTAATGTTGGAGTGCACCTACCTTACCTTTGGCTGTTTCTTTCAAGATTCATCTTCAGGCTTGCAGGCCTTTCATTCACACCACATGCTAGCCACGGCTCCCTGTGCCACGGCCCATTGAAACCTGTCTATGCTGTGTGCCATTACTGCAAAGACCTAGGTGACTGCTTAGGCTGCTGACTAATGGGCATGTTAAACTTGTGCTTTTGGGAGGCTCCTGGGCTCTTACCTACCTCCGTTCCTTCTCAGGTGTCCTAGACCCATTAGGCTCCTTCTGCCTTGACCTCTTAGGGCACAGCTGTAAATGTTTCATAAAACACACCTACCTTATTGTACTAAATTTATGTGCTAAAGCTACAGAGCATTGTGGAAAGGTGGGAGAAGTGGAATCTAGTCATATCATTCAAACTCATTCACTCATATCTATATTTTCAACTGATCTCCCAACCTAAAAATGCTGGGTGAACAAGTTAATTAGAAACACATACTCTGTCTATAAAGAAGGAGGAGCTAGAAGCCAAGTGCAGGGAGTCCTCACATACGTGCAGATGAGCGAACCCATCAGAGAGCCATTCCTTCCATTTGTAAGGAACCAGATGTGAAAACAGTTTTTGGGAGGTTAATATATGAATTCATCAGCTCAGATGTGGCATTTTGGTTAGGTGTGGCCTGAGTCACTGGTCTCTAAAGAGAAATGTGCAAGGCAATTCATTGGGCTGCAGAAAAAACAGAACTTACATTATATTTATGTTTGTTAGCTTCTTAAATTTTCTACTTGAGCATATCTTTTTAATAAATGTAAAATATTCATGCACCAGTACATATAATTTACACACACACACACACACACACACACACTTATGTATATGTATTGCAGGCAACACTAATTTTTTAAACCAAAGGGGTAATCAGAAGAGTATGAAAGTCACTGCTTTAGATTTCTGTTTTCATGGGGCTTGGAGAGTTGTTGGGGCCAGAAACTTATGAAGTATGGACAGAGCCGTCATTTTGGTCTAATACCGAGCTTACCTGTGGGAGGCAACGGGAAGGTGAACAAATTCCCAGGTTTGGCTGAGCCTAGGATATGGGTGATTAGACCTGGGAAGGCGATAGAGCCAAAAGGCTGAGATCATCCGGGAAAAGCAGGGTGTCTTGGTTTACAGTGAGTGCTGTTTTATGGTAGATACGCATGAATGTGTTTGAATGATATGGCTAGATTCCACTTTTCCCACCACTCTCTCTACTTTAGTGCATAAATTTGTTCCCAAAACAAACTTCCTAGATGAAATAACCACTGATATCTCTGTGAAAGACAGCCTGAAAGTTCATCTGTTGGAAATAGGTTTTAAAAATATGGTACATTTACACAAGATGGGCTAGTATTCAGCCATTCAGATCTTGTTTCTCAAGAGTGTTCAATGACATGAAAACATTTTCATGATAGATAGGCTATATGAAAAAGAGTGATAACTCATCTAATAGATTTGTATATAACATATCTATCTATCTACATGTATAGATATGGCTCTCAAAAATAAGCAAAAAAAGCCAAAATGTTAACAATACTTATCCCTGTCTGATGTTATATGTGTGTATATATATACACACATGCACATAAAAATATATTTTATATGTATATATACAAAACACATATATATGTTTCAGTGTTTTCTTTATAAATGTTGTTACAAAATTTATTAGAATAAAAAAATGCTATTAAGGAAAGGAAGAAAGTGCCCAAGTTAGGAGCCCCGGGGTCATTTGGCCGCGAGTTTGGAAATAGCCTCCTCTCCCCAGACCTTCCCTGAGGGAGCCGGCCTTTCGGGTTTGCTCTTCGTTTTCTGTCCCACTTCTGCCCACTTCTGTTTTCTCGTCTCTTCCACTTTGTTGCTCAGCACATCCTAATCCCGCATCACCAGGACCAGACTGCCATTCCTCCACATGGTGTGGCTAAAACAGTGGCCAAGGTTGGTTAAACTCCTTTTAAAAAATTTGCTTTCAATATGAATTGTTTTTCTGATAGGATTCAGTAAAGGAGGCAGATGACTAGGAACTGGGGTTATTCTTGGCTCTGCCTCGGACTCACTAACCAGACCAGAGGCTGTCACCTGGGCCAAGTGTTCTTAACCCCCTGTATGAGCACCTGCAGCCTCCTTGGAGCATCAGCAGAACGTTCACCCTGCACTGAGATGTGCTACTGCTCCCTTCGAAGGGAGGGAAGCGTTACAAGCAGCCAGTGCCTACATCATTTAGGGAGATAATTAAGCACATTGTCAGCAGTGCATATTCTCCCAGAGCAAATATGAACTTAGTTATTAGATGACACTGTACAAATTTGTAGGAGGGTCACTGACATTCTTCAGTCCACCCAAGAATAATGAACTGGGTAAGAGGTTTATGTGCCCAAAGAGTGCAATTAATTATAAGCCCCAAATAGCACTAAAAAGTACATAATTCAAATAGGCCTTGTACTTAGAATCACTTCAAATAATTAACAGTGAAATACAAATGGACCCTCTGGTAGCTTTGCCAAGGTAGAATACTTTTCTGGAAGGTTCCAGGGTGCTGGGATACAAAGTATTTTGTTGGGAGACTTTTGATGATTTTCAATCCTTTTGTCCTCATTGGTGTCCAAGGACAGTGAATAAATATTTGAATTGGCAGTAGTGCAAATGGTGCAGCTGACCATGGGGCACAACCCCCTGGAGAGACACAGCAGTAGTAGAAAAGACCTGAATAAATAATCTAAATCATTGTCTACAAATGTTGGCTGAAAAGAGGGCTCAGTTTTTTATTGGACTCCAGACTTTACCAAGTCCTCTGATCCCCAGAATGGAATATCATAATAGGCAGGCTCTTCCTGGATTTCCATCCTTGCCTAGACTGACTAGCAGGAATAATGTATGAGTATATGTAGCTGAGTCCTACAAGGATCACTGACTGCAGTTCTATGTTCATTCACTTATTCATTCATTCTGCAGCTTACATTTCAGGGGGAAGAAGACAGTAAAAGGAAAGTTAGATAATTATTAGATATGAATAAATTATAAACTTCAATAAATGCATGAAACAGCCACTAAAATGCAATCACTGTGAGGACAGGTTGGGTTGTTTTCCTGTGCTTCACTACCAAGACATTTGCCTGGTGCATAGCAGATGCCCCAGAAATATGCATTGAATAAAGAAGAAAAACACACAGATAAGTACCTATATTCAGATAAAGGGTTAGGGAGTGATGACACTAGAGTGGAGAAGAGAGACCTTAGTTTAGATAGGCTAGTTAAGGAGAGAGCTTTTTGAGAATTGACATATGAGCAGGGATCTGAGTTATAACAAGGAGTTAGCCGTGTGAAGTTCTAGGGGCAGAGTGTTCCAGACAGAGGCCAAGAAAAGGTTGATCATTTCAAGGAACATCAAGAAGGTCAGTGAGGCTGGAGGGGACAAAGAAAAAGGGAGAGAGTCTAGAGATGAGGCCCAGATCATGTGCAGGATGAGATCAAATATGGTATCATAGGCTAGGGTGAGAGGCTTGCATTCTAATCTAAGAGTAATGGGGACCCACAAAAAGCTTTATAAAAAGATGTGATGTGATCTGACTTACTTGAAAAGGTCAGTGTGGGTGCTGTGTGGAAAATGACTTCTTTAATGATAGAAATGGATTCATCTATTAAATCTTGCAAAGCAAGGATTCTGTGGAACACCTTTCAGGGACTACTCTTTTAAGAAGTATACCAGAGGAGAAGTGACTATGGATAAACTGAAAATGTGGCCACAGTCGTAAAGAAAAACTAGATTTGAGAGAAACTAAAAGGTAAAATCATGAAGATTAGACAAGTTGTCGGAGGTGAAGATGCAGGCTGAAACCCTGACGGTGGCTTGAGCACCTGGGTGGATGGAAAAGGAGGAGCACTCAGCAGTAAAAGTGACTTAGGAGCAATAAACAGATAGTGAACTGATTATGTACTATAGTCCCTACACTGCTTTGGATATTATAAGGGGTATATACAGATAAGAAAGGCAATCTCTGTCCTCAAGGAGTTTGCAGTCTGGGGAGGGGACAGTAATTAAAGAGAAGAAATCATGATGTGGCAAAATGTAGAATAAATAGACAAACCTCTACTCTGGTACATCACAGAAATACTTGTTTAGACCCCAAAAGACCAAGTTACAATTCTCCTTCTTCTGTCTCCCTGTTTAATTAGGTTTTAATCTCTCTTTTTGAATTTAAAAATCTAAAGCATTGTATTCCAGTCAGGGTTCCCAGATAAAATAAATACAAGACCGAGATGGGAACCCAAGGATTACAGTTTGAATGAGTGAAAAATAAACTTGCCAGGACAGGAAAAGAGCCATCCTGGTTTTAGCCTTGACATTGAGTAGATTAAACACCACCACCACTTCCTCTGAGAATCTGTAACCATAAGCTGGACTGCATAGAGATTTATACTCAGAATTAATGTTATCTCAGTGTTCTGGAACATCTCAAAAGGAAAAATTCAACCTAAAGTAGTCTCAGGTAGCTAGTATCCCAGGGGCAATTGGTAGAAACAAATGTAAATACTTTCTGGAGACATGTAATTTTAACCCAGATCTCAGAGTATTCTCATAGGTATTTTTTTTTCCAAGAAAATGGTCACAGTTTAAAAAACTACACAAGGAAATCAAGCACTGTGAGGGAAAGTCAACAGAAATAACAGGTAACAGAACCAGGCCCACAGAGACTATAGACTTTGAAAGCATCTGACACAGAAAGCAAAAATAACAAATATTTAATATTCTTTAAAAAAATGAAAGAACTTCTTGAAAATAGAAACAACTTGGAAAAGATCTAAATAAGTATGGCCTCTATAAGTGAGAGACATAAAAATTCCAATTTAAAACTAAATGGCTAGATTAAGCAGTAGATTAGGTAGAGCAGAAAGCAAATTAGTGAGATGAAAGATACAAAGAAAAGATAAAAAACTCAGTTCAGAGAGAAAAAATGGAAATGTGGTAAGAGATACAGAGGCTAGAGAAGGTCTAATGTGTGCCCAAGTTCCAAAAAGAGGTCATGAGAGAACGGAAGACGGGCAATGTTCAAACACAATGGAATGCCTGAGAACAGTCCAGGATTGTTAAAAGATACCAATAATTAGTCCCAAGCAACAGCATATATATAAAAATATATATATCATAATATATATATCATATATATATTTATATATATAGCAGCATAATGATATACATAATGATATATAAATAAATAATTATAAATAATTATATATAAATATATATAATGCCATATATATATATATATATAGCATTATTTTTAATCTACATAGTGAAATTGCAGAATAACCAAGAAAACAAAATGCTCTCAGTCTGTGGAGAAGTGTAAAGAGACGTAGTACGTAAGAAGAAAGAAAATATCTTGGGAAGAGGACTTGAAAACTTGGCAGATGAGGGAGCATCAGTCATTTCAGAAAGACACTAAAATGGGCAGAAAGTTCTTTGAAACTTTAATGACAGACCTGGAATCATAAAATATCAGAGCCAGAAGGGGATGTTGGCTCCAGGCCCAGCTCAGATGTCCTAAGAGTATGGAAGCATTTTTATTTGTTTGAGTCCTCTAGTTCTTCCAACAGAACAAGTCCTTTTTTCTGAGCTGATGAACTTTGCGTCGATGCTGAGGCTATAAACATCGGGGTGCAGTGAATTGTAACTAGCCGCCAGAGTCAGGAAATACATCTCACTCATCTCCACAAACCAGTACTTAGCATTATGCCTACCATTAATTTATTCCTTCCACAACTATACTTTGAATCCTACTGTCTGCTAGGGCTACAACGATGATTAATTCCTACTATGATATGGATCTAGACTCAGGGTTACATCTCACTCATCTCCACAAACCAGTACTTAGCATTATGCCTACCATTAATTTATTCCTTCCACAACTATACTTTGAATCCTACTGTCTGCTAGGGCTACAACGATGATTAATTCCTACTATGATATGGATCTAGACTCAGGGTCTGGGGGATGCAACAAGTAAAAAGACTTTGCAATGAGTGTTGTGTGATCAGTGTCACTAGTGGGATTATGAACAATTGACTAAGAAGGTAATAGGGTGATGCCTAAACCAGGGTGTGTGTGTGTAGAAGGGGAGGTGCAGTAACAGGGGGGTTCCTTGAGGAAGTGGAAGCTTAGATGAGACCTGAAAAATGAGTTTGATGGAGAAGGGGGTGGAGAGGGTGGAATCCTTTCTATGTGGAAAGGCCTGAAGGGAGAGAGAACTAAACCCATGGAGAAAGTTTCCTTAGTGAACGACTTATGGGATTCCCACTGAAGAAACTTGGAGTGACGAGGTCTCAGAGTACAGCACAGTTGCCTTTGCCTGAAAGATATACAGGCTTTTAAGGAAAAGAAGGAGAAAATTACAAAAGTGGGTTGCAAAGATTTGGGGGTAGCTAAAGAGTACATGTTGGGGCTCAAGGAAATAAAAAGGGACAGGAGAGAGAAGACAGAGGAGACCGACCAGGGGATGGATCAGTAAAGACGCTTTTTGTCATGTTTGGGAATCCAGGCTTTATCCAGAGTCCTGGGAAGTTAGTTTAGGTTTGAAGGCAGTTGTCACAAATTTTAGAAAGAACATTATTACAGTATAGAATGTGGATTCTGAGGGAGAAAGGGCAGAAAAAGAAGAGAAGTAGGGAGACGAGTTAGGAGACTCCTGCAGGATTCAAGTGAACTCTGCCGTTTGCATAAGCTACAGTATGGGAGTGGAGGTGAGTCAGAGCGAGCAGAGTGACACACATTTAGGAAGAGAAATGACTTGGGATTCCTGTGGGTTAAATTATGTCTTTCAAGACTATAGGTTCAAGTCCTAACTCCTGGTGCCCATGAATGTGACCCTACCTGGAAATGGGGTCTTCGCAGATATAATGAAGTTAAGATGAGGTCATACCAGATGAGAATGGGCCCAAATCCAATGACGAAGACCATGTGAAGACAGACACAGACATAGAGGGAAGATGGACAGGAGATCGCGGGAGCAGAGATTACAGTGCTACAGCTACCAGCTAGCAATGTCCGGATTGCTGGCAGTCACCAAAAGCTAGGCAGAGGAGAAAAGGTTCTCCTCTCAGAGACTCCAGAAGGAAGCATCTCTGTCCATTCTTTGATTTTGGACTTCCAGTGCTGTGAGAAACACAGGCGCACTGGAAGAGACTGTGGGATAGGTTCCAGGCCTCCAACCACTGCGGCAAAGTGAAGAGTGCATGAAGTGAGTCGCACAAGTTTGGTTCCCTAGGGCATGTACAAGTCCTGCTTACACTAATGCAGTGTCTGCGATAGCACAATGTGTGAATAACATGCATATCTTAATTTAAAAATACTTTATTGCTAGAAAATATTAACTATCATCTGAGGTTTTAGTGAGTCATAATTTTTTGCTGATAAAGAGTGTGTGGCCTTGGTGTCCTTGGCTGCTGATGGATCAGAGTGGTGATTGCTAGAGATGGGGGTGGTGGCAGTTTCTTAAATAAGATGGTGATGAAGTTTATGGAACTGATTTTCTCTTCCTTTCATAACCAGTTTCTCTGTAGCATGCCACGTTGTTTGATAGCATTTTACCCACAGAAGAACTTCTTTCAAAATTGGAGCCAATTCTACCAAATCCTGCCACATCGCTTTACCAGCTAGGTGTCTGTTATATCTCTTGTTGTCATTTCAACAATTCACAGCATCTTCACCAGGAGTAGACATGCTACTGTTCCTTCACTTGGTGCCATTGTAGGGTTACTACTTGCCCTAATTTCAATATTGTGGTGTCTCTCGGAATAGGGAGTCCTGAGAGGAAGGAGAGAGACAGGGCAACGGTCTGTTGTGGAGCAGTCAGAAGTTGCACAACAATTAGTGATTAAGTTTGGCATCTTACAAATACCGTATGATCTCACTTGTAGGAGGAATCTAATGAACAAAGTATACTAACAAGCAAAATAGAACCAGAAGCATGGAACAGACTGACAGTGGCCAGAGGGGAGGTGGGTCATGGTAGAAAGAAGGGGAAGGGACTAGTCAAAGAACATGTATGAATGACCCATGGACATGGACAACAGTGTGGGGATTGGCTGTGGGAGAGGAGGATGGGCTGGGAGGAAGAGGGCAAAGGGGGAAAAATTGGGACAACTGTAACAGAATAACAACAACAAAAAATTTGGTATCTTATATGGGCACTGTTCCTGGTGCCCCAGAACAAGTAGAAACATCAAAGATCTGATCACAGGTCACTGTAACAAGTACAGTAATGAAAAAGTTTGAAATATTGTGAGAATTACCAACATTACAGAAATACAAAGTGAGGAAATGCTGTTGGGAAAATGGCACTGATCAATGCAGGGTTACTGCAAACATTCAGCTTGTAAAAAAAATGCGATATATATGAAGCACAATAAAGCAAAGTGCAATAAAATGAGGTATGCATGTCTGTCGTAGGCCACTCAGTTTGCGGCACTTTGTTACAGGAAACTAATACGGTGATAGAGTGTGTTTAGGTGACAACATTTTCCTCTGTGTTCTGCCTTGATCTTTAAAATATCAGAAAGATAGCTACTAGAGCTTCTTTCTAACCCACCTACTTCTTTTTAGCAGAAAGAGGAAAGCTTTATCCTATGTGACTGGCGGGTTGAGGGAAGGAACTCAGAGTGCCTGGTGAGATGGGAAGTTTAGTGCAGGGGCAGGGGGTGGTGAGTTCACTTTTCATAGATATAATTCGTTCTCTATTTTAGCCTTGTAAGTAGTCAAGTGGATACTTCGATCCTTTCTTTTTTGTGTGTGACCCACCCATCTTCCCCAATCTTAATACTCCCTTGGTTCTGAATTGTGGACAGAGGGATTTCTAACGAGCCCAGAGAGAGAGGAAAAAAGAAAGGATTTCCTTGAATTTCGGCCTGAGCAGCTGAGTGGTGCTGCATTAGGAGCCTGTAATTCAGGAGTAGGAGATGGGTACACAGGTGGGAGATGAAGGCAGGTAGGAGGTGCTTGCTATGCTTGCTGAGTTGAAGGAAATCCAACCTCCTCATCTTATGGATGAGTAAACTGAGCCCCAAGGGACCTCAATCACTTGGACATTCAAGGTCAGACAGAACAAACACAGATTTAGAAACTTACGGTTCCTATGAATTCTAAGTGCTTTGTCTGTATTCTCCACTCTACTCCTTTACGATTACACATCTTTGCTTAAAAATATTCATACACCCACTGTAAAAGACCATGTTATGCAGCCCTACTATGCTTTCAAGACCATTGACCCCTGTATCAGTTAGCAGAAGCCTGCATCACATTGTCAGCTTAGGAATGCACGTTGAGGACACAGGCCTTGCAACACTTCAGTTGGGCCTTAAACCAACAGTTCACCCAAATCATTCACTTAGGAGCCCTCCGCCCCTATGTAAGGGGTCCCCGGGACATTTCATCATTGCAGTGTTAGTTTCAAGACCTTGCTTGGAATCTCCACTCTATTCAGGAGACCCTGGCCAAAGTTGAACTGCCTGGAGCGAAACAGCACAATCCTTTGGACAGTGAAATGAGAGTCCAGGGCTGCAGGAGCCAAGCTGGAGAAGACGACGGGACTGGGTGTGCAGTCTCACTGAAATCGGTTTGGTTTTTTTTTACCTCTCCATTCAGACAACAAGAGAAGGTTACAGAAAGAAAAACCTCTCATTTTCTGACTCTGCTTAGGTACATTTCACATTCTCAGCATCCAAGGAAAGTCTCCAACTAAATATATTGTTAGAAAAAAGGAAAACCTAGACAACATGCATTTATCTCCCTTGCTGCCTAAACAGAAACAAACTGTTGAAAAACAAAATTTATTCTCGACAGATATTTTCTGGTCATTACTTTTTGCCCAAATTGCTGGTCTGTGTAAATAAACGATAGCTTGTGTAACCAATTCCTTTTATCTGGAAATGGGGGGTTGGATCTAAGAGCCATCCTGTGTGATATGCTCTTAAAAGAAAAAAAGAGCCTCTTACATTTTTAAAAAGATATTTTGAAAGACTCTGACTATTCATCATCAGGAATATTTTAAAGAAGTGATGTTTTCTTTTTGTATCTTCAAGTCACTATAGCAACTGGATAACTTTCTGCTCATGAATCAGGAGGCACCAGCCAGAGAGTCAGGCCTTCCCCTTAGGTCTGTAGCTTTTGTCTACTACTCCACCTTTTTAATACTTCACAGAATTTGGAAATAGTTTTCTTCAAAACTGGTTCCCTTGATCTGAGAGTTTTGCTGTGTGCAGTACTTAGTCATTACCACATATTTTCTCTTCAGTGCCATTTGATGGCTTCTGTGTACTACTAGGTACGTTTCGATTGCTCCTCTCTCTGTACTAAAGTGATTTCATTTCTTACAGCTACAGGGGGTGTTGCTAAGCCTCCAGAGCCCTGTAGTAGGTTATCCTGGAATCCTTTCTCTTCCTTGTGTAGACCGTCAGCCAGGAGTACAACTAAAAATGGAGTTTTGTTTCCTTTACTGTCCTTTCTAAGCTGCTTCTCCTTCTCAAAAGTCAGCAATCTCACCTCAGTTTTCATTAGTAACACTTGTATCTGCTGAAACACTGATCCGTGATGAGCACAATTTGTAATCATTTGATGACCTGAGGACTCGATGACCAGCTTTCCTGGGGTCCATACAGTCTTCTGAATGAATACTTGGTTCACATGCTGATTGCTGGATGGCTTTAAAGGTCAGAAAAAATGGGGACAGAGGACATTGCAGTGCCTGTGTCCAGAAGTTGCCCATTGCAGTCTTTGCAGAAATGTTTTGTTGGCCAGCACACTATCGACCGATACCATGTTTGACAAAATTAAAATATTTCCCATAAAAGTCTGGATGACCTCAAGTTCTGCCCGTGACAATTGATAGAGGCTGAGTAGCAAGTAACTTCCCTAAGTGGGGCCAGCCCTGTGGGCCTGAGTCCCCAGCTGCCAGGCACCGGTAGGTGTTTAGGACCCTGTTCTTGTCCTGTCTCCATCTCTGCCCCAGTTTTTACAGATAAAGAAACTGAGACTTAGACTTCTCAGGACTTGACCAAAGCTAAAAGTTAATTAGTGGTAGCTTGAGAACTAAGTCCAGACTTACTGACCACTCTCACATTGCTTCAGGTTTGTTGAAGGTCAAAACTGGGTCCTAGCGTGTTTCTCCTACAGAATGGAGTACACACTAAGTACTCAGGAAACACTGCGAACTGTGACTGTAACTGTACAGATGCACACAGGTCATCACCAAGAAATGTTTCAACAACTCTTGTCATTGTGAACTTTTTGAAAAGCACTCTGTGTTATTTTGAATAAGAAGGGAGTTATTTTTCAGGTACAGAGAAACACATCACCAGGTACTGAGCATGTGTTGTATGTGTGTATGGGGTGGGTGAGAAGGAAGAGATGCTCTGAGCACATTCTCCAAATGGGGCAGCTTTTCAAGATTTTTCAGTTGTATAGACTGACCTGAGGGCTGGGAATTATGAACAAGCTGAAAGAATGTTAGAAGCAGCACTATGAGCACAGCACTGATTTATTTAGAGAAGGTAGTGAAAGATTAGAAACGTCTTTGTTATTTGTTCTCCTACCAATTAATGAATGACATATCTTGGTCTCTAGCACACAGTGAGTCTGTCTCCTCCTCTGCATGTTAGCACAATGCAATCTATGCCTGTGGTGCAAGGGTGGGCCCCAAGAGTGTGTGTGTGTGTGTGTGTGTGTGTGTGTGTGTGTGTGTGTGTGCGCGCGCGCACCCCAAGCACATATGTAGGTTTTGTGAGGGTGGGCAATGAATTGCTGAACAAAAGGTAATGCTCTTCATTTTTTGAGAGCCCTTTCTCCTTGGATCCATTCCCAAAGGAAAGAGAAATTAATGAACAAGTCCTGATTGTTTTGGTGCCACGTAAAGGGAATAGTTGGTCATAAAAGAGAACTCAGGCTGATAATATTTAACCTAAATGACTGATGGGGAAATGAAGCTATTATCATAATAAAAATAAAAGCTTAGCACCTGCCAGTGAGGCAGGCCACCACCTGCCACAGAGACATGTCTTGTGGGGACTTGCAAGGCTGGAGATACTCCGCTGTAGAGCCTACAGTGGCCGGAATGCAGGAGCTTTGTGGTGACGGAGAAAAGATTTTATGGAACAGCCAAACACCCAGCCTCTTCCAAGCCAAGCTCTTCTTCCTATTGAACTTCATGTGACTGCTCTAACAGCATCCCAGGGGCACTTAGATCTGAACATAAGGGGGAGGTCACAGTATGATTAGGTCTACACAGTAACACAGGAAGTAGAAAGTGGGCTGACAATTATCTGCCACACTGCGGGGAGAGCTCTGCCCAACCATGAAAATACCTTAGATTGGTGGTCTATCCAGTGTGATTCTTTTGGTTAATTGAGGCTATGTCTTCCCTTCATTTCATGTTTTGTGGGGCTGATTATTCTGTGAAAGCCCTTCTATTTTCCTTCTCCATGGCATGGAACACCCCAGGACTAGTTTGCAGGGTGCACTTAGACTAAGAGCTCCATTTTATAAAGCTGGCCATTTTGCAGTTGGCTGATTCCTCTCTGACACGACAGAGATTCTGTCCTCAAGGCCATTGTTCTCCCTGCCATTTCACCATCCTCTAGGGGCCTTCATTCATATTGGCAGGTGATAAGCTATTTTCAACTCATGGGTAATCATAGTAATTCGGTATTTTTCCTTATGAGCATGTCTGAATGGAGAAAGTGCATGGAAGCTACTCATCTGTGCCGTCTCTTTTCTCGAGGTTTAGAGCTTTTATGCTCCAGATGGTCCATGTAGTTAGTCTAAAGGGATTAAATGAAAGAGCATGAGTCTTTCTCGTGGTCACAAATTACATGGACGAGAATGCTCAGCATTCCTTTCTTTGCTTTGAGAGAAGCCACTGGCCTTGCAGGAAAGCCATTGTTATTTCCATCCCTGGTTCTTGAGACCCTATTGTGGGAAGCCGTATCAGATGATAGATGCACGAGTGGGGCCTAAGCTCGTGAGTGTTCCTTCTTGGTGATGAGGCAATTTCCCAAAACACTGATAGATTTTAGGAATCTCCAGTATTTTCTAAAAACGTTGACAGTGACAGAAGCTGGGCGAGCTTGACCACAGAAGGCTCAAAGCTCATATTTTGGTGTGTGTCTAGGAGGGGACAGGGTTTGGTTTCTGTAAAAACACCACCACAAAGACCAGCGTTCTTCACTAATGCTATAAACGATGAAAGGCCTTATTTCTCGTGAGAAATAAATAGGCACACTCAGAAACATTCAGAGACACCTGTGGTTTGCCGAGGCCGCCAGGATTCCGCCTTTAGGCCCTTTACTGTTAATTATGTCTGCACTTAGTAAGTGCATATAATTATTTCTCACAATGGACTATTTACTTCATTCATCTGACATTTTGGCCAACAGCCTTGCTATCTTTTTAAGGAAATACGTATTTTTAGCCTACTATATGGATATTTCTAAGCACTATGCTAGTGTTTTACTGTCTAATAGATTATTTGAGAATTGTGCTTCCTTTGACCAGGGCTATATTAATGTTCCTAAAGGGAAATGTGAGGAAATTTTCTATCTTTAGGCTAATTTTAGAAGCTATGCATTCTAAAAGTCTGAAAAATGGGCAGGCATGATGAGATAGGTATCAGATGAAATTACAAATCAGAAGAAAACATGTGGCTTAAATAGGCACCAAGTGCTAATGTGTTCTCCTTACCAGATTGCAAACTGGAGTGGTTTTTCTTTTAACATTTTATTTGAAAATAACTTCAAACTTAAAGAAAAGTTGTAAGAACAAAACCAGTCACCCTTTACCCAGATTCACCTGTTAACATTCCACCCCATTTGCTGTATAATTTGCTCACTTGCTCTGTGTGTGTGTTTTCTGAGCCACTGAAAGTAAGACGCATACCTTGTGGCCCTTCACCGCTAAGTATTTCAGTGTACACTTCCTAAGAATAAGTACATTCTCTTACATAACCATTGTATAGTCATCAACTTCAGGAACTTTAGTGTTAATAAATACTCATCTGACCTACTGTTTATGTTCCAATTTTTTTAAAAAACTGACCCGATTATGTCTGATGGGGATCCATTGTAGTTACTGACTTCATGATTCTGATTTGCATTTTAATATTCAAGGGTGTAATTACTACACCCAGTCCAAGAAATAATTGACAGATCACACTTCCCATTTATAAAAGTTGCATTCAGTCATCTTATCTCTTTAGTCTCCTGTAATCTGGAACAACTCCTTGGCTCTTTGTCTTTGTGACACTGACATTTTTTTAAAGGTGACAGTTCCTTTTTTACAGCACGTTTCTCATTTGGCATTTGTCTGATATTTCCCCTTGTTTAGACTCAGGTGAAGCACCCCCAACCACATTGCCGTGCAGGCCATGTGGTGTCCTTTCCAGAGACCATATCCGATTCCACCTGTCCCTCTTCAGTGATGTTAATTTGCACTCTGGGTTTTGCATCTCAAGAAATTTCCTGGCGCTTCAATCCAGGAAGACACTGAGCCCCTGAAGCTGATAACAGTTCCATTAAGACAAGCAAAAGGAGGCTGTTTAAGGACAGAGGAAGAGGCGTTTCAGAATTCAGAGTGAGCGTCAAGGTGGGAAGTGACATTTGAGATAATAAAACAATATTAATAGTTATGCCATTAACATTTGTAAGAAATGCTAACTTTGGAGTCCTTACCATGTGCCAAGGACTTCATTCTGTACTTTAAATTATGTATTAGTTTTCTCTTGTGGTAACAAAATAGCACAAATTTAGCAGCTTACAGCATTACAGATCTATTATTTTCCAGTTTTGTGGGTCAGAAGCTGCTTGGGGATCTCACTGGGCTAAAATCAGGGGCCTTTCTGGAGCTCTAGGGACTGGCTCTTTGCTCATTTGGGTTGTTGGCAGAATTCAGTTCCTTGCAGTTGTAAAACTGAGATCCATTCCCTTGCTGGCTGTCAGCTGAGGGCTGTATCCAGCTTTTAGAGGCCACCCACATTCCTCACCTACGGGGGTCCCTTCAGCTAACTTCAAAGCTAGCAGTGATGAATCTTTCCTGCTCTCTCGTCTCTGACTGCAGCTGGAAAGGGTCTGCACTTTTACAGACTTATGCTTAGATTTGGCCCACCTGGATAATCTAGGATAACAAACCCACCTTAAAATCTTTAACCTTAATCACATCCTCAAAATCCCTTGTGCTGTGTAAGGCAATTCATTCCGAAGTTCCCGGACTAGGGTGTGGACATGGTTGGAGGAGCCTGTCTTCTGCCATCCACAGGTGGGTTATCTCATTTGATACAGCGATGCTGTGAGGTGGGTACTGATATGACCCCGGAATCTATGATGCTACCAACGTTTACATTAGTTAAGTGAATTTCCCAGAATTGCACGACTTGTAAGAGGCTGGGGCAGGAATAACTTTATGCAGAGGGGTTTATCTAATCTTGAAGATTAACATTTTCATTTTAGCAGCAAAATCCTTTACCAAATAGAAACTTATGAAAAATCAAATATATAAACAAGATGAGAGCAAAGCTGCCTTGGCAAAATTGGGAGAAGTGGATGGTGGGGGAGGGAGCAACTTCACAGAACAGGGGTGGAACACTGACCTGCTCAGCCCCCCTGTTTCCTGCTGAAGATGTGAGGTTCGGAGACAAGTGTGAAATGACTTGCCTGAAGTGAGCTCCGGGACAGGAGTCTGGCTCTTTCACTCCCACAAGGGCACTTTGACACCGTGCACCAAAGATTGACCTGTTAGGAGTCTGCCCATTTATTTGTTCAAAAACTGTGTATTGAGCATCTGCATGTGGTCGACAGGATTCTAGGTGCTGGTGATACAACAATACAGAAACGAAAGTCCCTGCCTGCTTGCAAGTTGTATTTCAGTGAAGGAAGAAATACAGCAAACATGTTTTAAAAGTAAATTAAAAATTAAAATACCAGATGATTGCACGTGATCTGCCAGAACTCATATAAGGTGATTAATGTGTGTATGTGGGGGTGAGGGGTGGGGAGCAGACAGAGAGAGACTGACAGACTGGCTTCTTTAGACTGGGTGCTGAGGGGGATCCTCTCAGCAGACATTTAAGCCGAGATGTGATGACAAGGAAGGAGCCTGCCATGTTAATATCTTGGGAAGAGCTAGGTCAGGGAAACAATAGTTAGTGCAGGGCCCAGGCCAAGAACTGGCTGGAAGTAATCAGGACCAGGACCCTGGAGTGTAGCTGGAGGATGAGGGGAGGGAAGATGAGGATGAGGTCAGGGATGTGCAGGAGACTCAAATTTTTAAGGCTCTTTTGATTAACACACATCTGTTGATTGTCAAGCATTTTCTACTAGTTCCAGCTTGAGCCAGAATTAGCAAGTGAAGAACCTCTCTGGCTTGTTGGCAGCAAAAGCCTAGTGCCCTATCAGGTGAGGTGTTTGTTCATCAGACAGGGTTCTGATGCTAAGTTCCCAAGTGGCCCATCCCGTTAATGCACATTTGGGCACAAAATGCAACAGTTGGACAATGGCTTTGGGTAACTGTCATTAGCCATGGTAAAGTTAAGCTGTTACTGACTTCATGATTCTGATTTGCATTTTAATATTCAAGGGTGTAATTACTATACCCAGTCCAAGAAATAATTGACAGATTTTATGTTTGAAATCTCAGTAGATCACACTTCCCATTTATAAAAGTTTTCAGTTGCTCCTTTGCTGAGCACATAAAACGAATTTACTTCTGAACTGAGACCTTGTATGCCAAATTTTTATAGCCTTAAATACAGTATTTTGTCACTACTATAAATGGTTCTTGACTCACCTCCCACAGGCCCTTCAGTGCTAAAAGCAAGAGGCCTCCCTAATTCACTTGTTTCAATTCATAGATTTCTAAGTTGAAGGCAGGTCATTTGGATAATATTTCAAATGTACAGACTGCATTTCTGCTAAACATAGTAAATCTGCAATTTTACAATTGGGTTGGGCAGTTAGCATGACTGTACTGGGCCTTCCAAAAGCACCCCTCACAACAACAACCTTTCCCTCTCACACCCCACCTCTAGACCTCACCCAAAGGCTTGATGTCATCCCTGACATGTTGGGGACATGGTAATATAGAGACGACATTTTTAGGCTGATTTATTTTTCTAGTGGAACAACCAGGTTTCTTGCAATTATTTTAGGGCATAAAGTTTCGTCATGATGATAAATCAAGCTGTCAGCTCTTTCTGGTCCAAGTTAGAGATTGGAGAGATTGAGACACTTTTCTATTCTAATATTCCACCCTTCACATTTCTCGATTATACATGTTACCCCTCTGGAGGTAATGCCACATTTGTCCTTGGATTATCTCCTGTCCTGGCGATCTGATTGAATGGGGACTACTCAGATAGAAAGGCTTCTCTCCCAGTAGTCTCCTCGGCCAGTCCTTGGTGGCCATGGAACAAGGGGCGGACAGGCCAACATCCCTGGTCTGCCTGTCTGGTTCATACAAAACAGCGGTCTTAATATTGGCACTTAATATTGGTCTTGATATTAATATCTAGTGGCAGATAATTTATAGGTAGTCAGAACACACTGTTTTTATGGAAAACATTTGAAAAAAGAAGTTGGCTTCTACAGATGGCCACAGGCATAGCTGAGAGCAACAAAAGCCCGACTGACCTGGTAATATCACCAGTGAGAACAGGACTGGTGTTTGGGGACTTCAGCCTGGGTCCCCCTAGCCTGCCAGTGCTTCAGCCTGAGGGCTTGGCCAAGGGGTGGTAAGCGAGTCATGGCCCTGCCCAGACCCCGTCCCTGAGCCCACTGCCTTCTCCAGCTTGCTGTGCTGTCCGGCCCTCATTCTACTTCTCATGGGCGGGAGGCTGAACTGAAAGCTGTTGGCAGGGCTGCAGCCAAGACTTCTCTGGTGGGAGTCGCAGGGAGACTTCATGGAAAGGATGAGTCTGTACTCCTACCGAATTACCCTCCTGTTGACTTTTGGAAGCCTGGATTTCAGGCGCTAGAGGTGCCAGGGCAATTCACCGACTCTCACTGTTGGCTCTGCTCTTAGCTTGAGACCTGCCGGTTAGCAGCTGGGCGTCAACACGCAGATGCTCCTGCCTCACCCGCACTCAGTTTGATTCTCTCTGGTTCTCTCTATTCTGGTGTCTGCTCTGTGACTCAAATCAGTTCTTTTTCTCCTTTGCCAGTGGAGCTGGACGCTCTTCCTGCCATCTGGTGAAGGACTGTGAAATGGCTGTGTGGCACAGGGAGGTGGGGTATTGGAGGTGAGGTGAGGACAGCTAAGAATAGACACAAAAAGCCACAGACATTTACTGAATGCCTACCTGATGACAGGCACTGTGCTAAGTGCTTGTGAGACAATAGCACGCAAGTTAGACGTGTGACCTCAGATACACCAGGCAGATGTATTAGATGATGGCAGAGACGATAGGAAAGAATAACGTTAGAAATGGAGAAAAAGCAAATGACATTTTATTTTGATAGTAACAATAGAGCTTTGTGGTTTCTCTCTCTTACAGAGTCCAAGATATATCTTTCTAGTTTTCATTATAATCTCTAGGGCTATATTAAGAGGTGAAGGGAAGGCAACTCATGGATGTCTTCCTTCATAAAACAGGATGGAATTAAGAAGTGAGAAGTGTATAGGACTTGCCCCAGATTTTTTTGTTGTGGTAGGGGAAGGGTGGAGATAGACGCTAAGATTTCAGACTCCATTTCCCACAATGCCACAAAGTCAAATAAGACCTAACCACCCATAGTTCTAGTCCCTAACGCTGGCCTCGCTTTTAGGTTTGTTTTAAACCTGATGGACAGATAGATGTACGCTGAGGTCTTGGTTGCTGAGTGGTTTTAGAAAAATCAAACATTTCACTAACAGAAAGTAATTTAGCAACATTTTTCAGCTTGTTATTCTTAACTGTGCAAAAGAATGGTTTTCTAGATAGTTCTGTAAAGGTAACATCCATCCCAGCAGCCCAAGTGCCCCTTGTCCCCAGTCTCGGGAAGTTTACTGTCTCAGACCCCCACAGGGCTTGCGGGAGTGGCAACCGGTCTTCTGAACCCCTCCACCCTGTGGGCTGTGCTCAACCACATTCTGCGCTTTTGTTTAACTAGGTTTGTTTTGAAAGTAGTTGGCTCAGTTCTTCTCCTGCCAGCATACGTGATCCAGAGAGCCTTGGCCCTCAGCTGGACTTCACAGGTCAGTTACACAACAAGTAGGAGGAACTTCGATTACATCCGGCTCTGAGGGAAAATGCTGTAATGACACGAAGAGCCAAGATGATGAGCTAATTGCTCGAGAATTGAACTTAGGACACCTCACCACTATTTTCTTCTCCCCCATAACTATAAGAATGTGAACTTGAATGCAGGAGAAGGAACAAAGGGAAATTTCAGGAGACATAACTACGGTGCATTGAAGAATATAAACAAGAATGAAACAAATATGGCAGATTGATCTTCTCACAAAAATGATGTCTGAGTGCTGTCTACTCTGGAAAAAGAGTAAATATTTGAATGTTTAGTGGGGTTAGAGCCAGACAGTTCTAAGTTGGATTTGGCTCTAAAACTTGCTAGCTATGTGACTTTGGGCAAATTACATAAGCTCTCTGTGCCTTGGCTTTCTCATCTGTGAAATGGGGATAAGCATTCTGAGCAGAGAAGACTGTGTGAGAATTAGAGATCATGTTTGTAAAGTGCCTACCTAGCACGGAATGGACTATAAGTTGTAATTATTATCATATATTAAATAATGCATCTGCCTCTGCTTCAGCTTAATCCTCAAAAAAGTATTTTAAACATGATATTGAAATGATCAGTTTAAGTATCTGTCTTAATCATCTTAATTAACTCTGATTGCACATTGGAATCAGTTGGCAATTTTTGAAAAACACAGATGCCTGAGTCTCACCCCAGACTAATTAAGTCAGAAACTTTGGGAATGGGCCCTGACGGGTTTGGTTCAGTGGGCTGAACTTTGTCCTGCACACTGAAAGGTCACAGATTTGATTCCTGGTCAGGGCATGTGCCTGGGTTGCGGGCTGGGTTCCCAGTTGGGGGCGTTCGAGAGGCAACAGATTTATGTTTCTCTCCCTCTTTCTTCATCCCTTCCACTCCCTCTAAAAATAAATAACTCAAATATTAAAAAGAGAAAAAAGAAAAAAGAAACTTTGGAGAGGGTTGCAGGACTGCATTTTCCATCTCCCCAAGTAATTCTTTTTTTTTTTTAATTGTTGTTCAGGGACCAGGTGATTCAAACATGCCCCTAGGGCTGAGAACCACTGGCCTTTCCATCTACATGTGAGCCCTTTGGGAAGAGAAAACATGTTTTATTTTCCTTTATATCCCTGTGCCTACTTAGCCTAATGTAGATGCTCAGTAAATATTTCTTAAACCAAATACAAAAGAATTAGAGAAATTTGTCCAAATTCTTCAAACTGGGCTCATATGGGTACTTTTTGGGGGCAGCAGATAAAGGCAAGAATATCAGCATATTGTTATTCTTACAGTAGGGATTTGAAAGAGTGGGGTAAAGAAAGGTCAGGGTCCTTTCAGCTGGCAATTCACCTGTGGACTAAGTCAATTTATCTATCACAAGTCCTCTTTTTGACTCTTTAGTTGCCAAGAGATCAGAGAAGTGAGAGAGCACAATACTTTGGGAAATGCCATCAGTTAAGAAAAAAAAAGCAACTTCCTCAGAAAAATTTCCTTGAAAGAGGGAGAAAGTCAGACACTGCCATGATATGATCATGGGCAAGACCAGAGAGGCAGAAGAGAAGAATCAGTGGAACAGAGTGGTCACGTGTTTGGGACTATTTCATGTACAAACATATGATATGAGCCCTTGGAATATACCAGTAGCAGGCCCAGTCGTTACTATGGTGAGAACGTCATTAGGGTGTTCACAGGCACAGGACAAGATTGCACCTCCCCACTATGTGATTTCAGGCATGACCATGTGACTTGCTTTGGCCAAAAATATGTGAGTGGAGGTGACAAGTGTCACATTCTGGGGAAACCTTTAAGAGCCAGTGTGCTTTTCTTCTGCCACAGCAAGGTAATGGCCACTCCATCAGCCTGGGTCCTGGATGGACCACCATGCAGGGCACATTTCTCAGCCGACCCGTGATGGAGATGTAGCAGGAGCGAGAAATAAACCTTTGTTGTTTTAAGTTTTTTGAGGATTTGGGGGTTGGTTGTTATCCAACCCTGCCTATCATAGTGCATACATATGACAAAAAAGCTTCTAAGCCAACTGTTTCCTCTGTGAAAGAGTAAACAAAGTTATGTAGAAGGCTGCTTGAAACTGTTTAACAACTCTCACTCCCTTATGCATTAAATTGGTCAAGTTTTAATTCTTCTCTAATGCTCAGTTTCTCCATTTGTAAAAGTTGTTGGATTGTAGATGTGAAAACACATCATCTACCCTACGTGTTTAGCAGAGTACCTGGTGAATGATGATGCTTGATAAATATTAGGTTATGCAGCCCTGTTATTTGTGGAATAAACTGAACAAAACGGGAAAGCAGAAAGCACAAAAGTATGCAATAAATATTTACCGAATGAATTAATGAAGAAAGCCAGAATGAATAAGAGAGCACGGAACTGTAGAACTGCAGATTCTTCCATTGTTGGGTTCTTTTTTTGTTTAAAGTTTCATTTCTTCTACACCCCCATCTTTGAAACAAGGTATCATTTAGAAAATGAGGGGAGAGGGAGGCCTTAAGGAATGTAAATAAAAACAATCTAAGTTTTTTAAAAATAGCACCATCTAATGGAGCTTACTTGTTTCTCTTTTCTTCAGCAAACTGGTGACAGTGCATTTAGATTCTAATTCTTCCTCTGAAGCTGTCTTTTGCTTGGCCTGTTAAAGAAAAGAGGCATCCTGAACTGCCCTTCCCTTTCTGTCCCTGGAGATTATAGTTACCGACCTGGGTCAGGCTCTAAGGTCCACGAGACAGGGAGTGAGGCACTAGGTCTCTAGAAAGAAGGTCCTTTATGAATGTTGAGTTTCACTTTTACCAAGCAACTTCTTTCCAATTTAAAGGGGATGCTAGCCTAGCATACATTTTATTCTGTAATGCCTTTGGTTTGGAAGGCACCCAAATTGTTCAACACTGGTTTTGTTCCTCTGAAAGTGTGTGGGAAAGGTCTAGTGGGAGGTTTGGGTAAAGGGAATAAGTAGTGACCGGTGCCTGTATTTGATTTGGAAAACCCTGTATGTCTGCCCCATTGGAAAACTAACACATGAATTTTATGTGTCAGATGTTTTAATATTTTTTCTTCTATGAACAAGGTCTCACTCCTTAATGGAATTATAGAATGTTTAGATGCATCCTTGACTTCTACCCACTAGGAATAAGTACCTACCCCCACAGTCTTGACAATAAAAAATGTCTCAAAACATTGAATAATGTTCCCTGTGGTCACTCTCACCTTCAATTGAGAATGATGCTTTTGTCAGGGAGACTAGGTGGTATTGCGTGCTTGTTATTTCATCACGTCAGGAACTACATGATGTCAGGTTGTATGGAACTAATGATAGTAATGCTTAATATAATAACTCGGTTAACTTGGTTACCAGCAAGTCTGTCCATTGTAATTAACAATTAAGTATGGAGATACTTTGAGTGTGATTATCCTGTTCCCAAACAATTTTCCACTTAAGGATGTTAGCATCCATTGATGAGTCTCCCCTGACACACTAGGGGGTATAAAATGTTGATGTTTTAGTTCTTCCCCTGCATATACCAGCAAAATTTTTCCGAAAGGAAACTTTTCTCCTTTATTCTATTTTCCCCTTTCTCTTCCTTTCTCTCTTCTGTAAATATCATTGAAGCATAGATTGTTTTACATGAATTGTAGTTCTTTATCATCAATATTTTGATGCTCATATTGTCCAAATTGGCCAGTGGGAACCCATGCACACTAAATAATGTGTCATTTGTTATGAATATCTAAGCCACTTACATGGTTCAAATCAAAGTGTGTGAAAAGGTATACCTGGAGAAGTCTCGCTCCTGCTCTCTTTACCCCTCCCTCTGTAGATAACCGCTTTCATTAGTTTCTGATTTACCTTTTTTGCATTTCTTATTAAAAACTAAATGAAATATATAACTATATTTTATTTCATATTTTATTACCAAAAAGATCACATACAGTGCACACCTTTTTTCATGTTGCCTTCTACTGAACAGAATACAGGAAATCACCATCAGCTCACATAGATATTCTTTGCTCTTTTTCTGGCTGCACAGTACCCCATCATGGATGTGCACTGTGGTTGATTCAATCAGTCTGCTAGGACTGGGCATTAGGTTGTTTCCACAGTTCATGACCATAGATAATGCCTCAATGAATAACACTGTTCTGAACTGTGGGTGTGTATCCTCAGGGAAAAGTCCTAAAAGAGATGCCATGAAGTCAAAGGCTAAATGCATATGTAACTGTGTTATCCTCTGTCAAATTTTCTTCAGTGGTCGTACCATTTTGTCTTGCTACCAGTAATAAATGAGAGTTTTCCTACAGCCTTGCCTGCATGATGTGTTGTAAGTTTTTGAATGTTTGCCAGTCTGATTGGTGAGCAATGGTAAGTCAGTAATTTTAATTTGCATTTCCCATATAATGAACAAGTTAAGCATCTTTTCTTATACTTAAGGGCCATTTGTTTCACATGATTTAAAAAACCAATTTCTTTCTTCTTAATTTTCTGGCTGTTACTCTTGATCAAGCTCCTGCTACTTAGTACCTGGGTGTTTGAAATAGTCTCGCTGGTTTCTTTGCCTACAGCCTTTCTCCTTTGGATGATCCTGAGCACAGCTAACACAGTTACCAAATTAATATTACTAAAACATCCTTTAAAACACTCTCTCTTTTTTAAAGAACCTTCAATTATTCCCTTTTAGCCACAGAATACTTTTAAACTCCTTAGTCTAGAATTCAAGGTATGATTTCCAGCCACTCTCCAAACTTCTCTTTGCCTACTCCCTTATATTTATTTATCCCTTCTGCAAAACTGGTACATTTAGTGTCCTCAAATCCATGACAGAAATTTTTTCCTCCAAACCTTTTTCCTGCTACTGTTCAGGTCAAAAGCCCCTCCACAGCACAGTCCTCTGCTCTTACCTGTCTGAACTACAAGGCTTATCTCAAGTCCCATATTCTGGAAGCCTTCCTTGACCACTTCAATGCCCAGGGATTCCCTCCTTTCTAAATTCTGTTGGTGCAAATCTTTGTCCCTTTATTTAGCATTTAATTTTATGGCCCTTTTCTTTTTTTGCAATTACTTAAAAGTTAGAAATTTGTGTATATTTTTCCTCAAGACTAGGGACTGTAGAAGTTTTAGTGAGCAAATGCTAATGGGTTTTCATCACCTACTTCTGAGGCAAGATAACTGGGGCATAATCCTCTATTTTGCTGACAAAATAATGAAGTAAAGGGAGATTATACAGTTTAATGACATCAATCATTGAGTCACTGGTCATGTAGGTAGGAGCCCCAAATCTCAGGTTACATTCAAATGTCATGCTTACTGCCACATTCCCTAAATTTAAGGATGCCTTAAAACATGAAAATGATTCCATGTATTTATCTCCTCAATTAATTAACACATATAATTTAGACGACTTAGATTTATCTTCATTAAAATGTCCATACAAGATACTGATTAGATAGACAAAGAATTCGGCATCAAATCCTCTTGAGACAAGATGGTGTTATATAAAATGCTACTTGTTTTCAGCCTGATAAAAGGCCCATACACACATTTGGTTAGAGAAAACATCATCTAAATCCTTGTGTCTTCTAAGCCATGCATCTCTGCTTTGCGTTTGGGAAACTCAGATTCAGTTCAATAAGCATTTACACGTTATCATACATTTGTTATATCATAGGCAAGCTGTTAGTTCTTGTGGGAATAGAGTGTGTAAGTCAGAACTTGTCCTCAAGTAGTTTAATGTCTAGGCAGAAAGATGTGTATCTATCAAATATTACTGTAAAAAGTATTGCCTACAAACAAGGGGAAACGAGAAAAGAAAATTAGATCTACTGGAGAGATCAACAAAGACTTCAGAAATGAGGTGCTAATTGAGTTCAGCCAAGGCAATCCAAACATACACAAGGCCCAAATGTATACTTTATAAAGTAAGAGAAATTTTAGCATTTAAAGTGAGAAAGTAGCAGCCTCTAACAAGTTCTAGTCACCTCTCCTGTTATCCCACTGTCCTTTGTACCTCTTTCTACCCTGGTAGTCTGTCTTGTGAAAGATTTGGCCCCAGGTATGTCACTTGTGACATCCAGAGAGAGCCTTACAACAGGATCACTGCCATATCAACTTTGAATTCCCAGTGCAGGCACCGAGTAGGAAATTAAAATTTCATAAAAGAATGAGCTAAGTATTTTGAAAGCACTTTGTGAAGTCAGTTGAACTTTCTAATGTTTGGGTATTGATTATTTTGGATTTTGAGTCACCAGATGGCCTGTGTGTGCTGTGGGATTCATCTTGCATTGACTACACTCTGGTCTCATCTTCAGTTGGGTCAGCTAAGGGCAGGGTGTGCACAGTGCAGATCCCTGGTGATCATGGTTGGCACCACTCTAACCTCCATGCCAAGATCCTCACTGATCCTGAATGGGTCCACACACATTCATTCATCCCTTTAAACCTGAGAGTCAAAATCACAGGTTTGAAATCTAAAAGACAGGTAAACAAGCAATGTGTGCATGTGGACGTACACACACCTCCATGATGCACAAAGATGCTAGCAAGGGCACATATCACACAATAGCAAAGGTGCTAAAGGAGATGACAGAAATTAGCTGGGTTGTGAAACCTAGTGGGCAAATACGGTCTGAGGTATGCAAAAAGGGAAATCCATATAGTGAGAAACATTTATCCTTGCTCCCTGCAAGAACCATCACCTCTTATCACTTCACAAGAGATAGCAGAATTTTCTTATCTTTTTTAGTACTGTTATTACTTATGTTTAGGTCTAAACTTGCTTCCCAGAAATTAGCATTTAGCCTTACCTCTTACTCTAAATGTTATCCCCTTCTGAAGTTCAACTCCATTATTATTTTTTATTGTCCAGTAATATATACCCCCTTCCACAGTGGAAGATAATGGGACAATGGTATTCAAATTCCTGAAAATCTCTATTTTATAGTTATAGATATTATAAAAATACATAATTTCCATTTAAAGCAGAGAGAATTGGTGACAGCTATCAGGTAAAGTATAATTCATGTGTAATATTTAAGAATTAAGGAAACCCCTTAGAGAAGGTCAATAAAAAGCCTACTTAACCCTGGCACAGTCTGACCTCTTACAGCTTCACGAGTGCTTCATGAAGCATTGGCTTCCCTGGGCAGCTTATTAGAAACACAGGTTCTCAGGCTCTACCTAGACCCACGAATCAGAATTTGCATTTTCAACAAATTCCCTATGGTATTTGTGTGCACATTAAAGTTTTAGAAGCATGAGTTAACCAATCACAGGGCCTCATGGAAACTCCACAAGGAGAAATTATTCCATCAATCTTTAATTTAGGTTGGGTTTTCTTTCAAAGATCCACAGACCCACATGCTAATTAGTTTCAACATCTTACCTAAATTTATATCAAGATACATTCCTGGAATTTGGTGGCTTCCCTACTTTTCATTTTGCATCCAATCCAATGGTGCTCCTTGGTACAGACTGTCCCTACCACCCTCCCCATAGGAGAACCAGGCATGTGTGGAGAGAAAAGAGGAGCCGATGATGTGAATTAGAGAATTATGTGGAAGACCGATAAGTGCTTTTAATTGTATGGCGGGGATTTCAATTCACTGTCATCACATTTTTTCCCCCCTCAAAGTATTGTCTTAACCTTGAAATCATTTTTGCAAAGGAAAACTCTCAAGCTCCCGACAGGCTTTTGTGTTTCATATACCAAGTGTGTGATTAAGCGTATTTCTTTGCTTGATCTTATTTCTCTCTCACCATTGTTCATTTTCAAATTTGTGATCTTGAGAAGCTAAGGAGAGGCTGAGGCCCAGGAACCGAGAAGCTTGGTTGCTGTAGGCATCTCTGTCAACTAACTAACAGCCAGAGGCAAAGATGCCTGTCCTTTCCTGAACTTGAGTTTCATGAGGACAAGAGAGCTATCCATTGCCTCAAAAGGGAGCGTCTCTCATTGCCACCCTGTTTGCATGGGAATGAGCCCACTTAATGGATATTGATGTGACACTGATGATGACAACAATGGCAAGAGTCTCTGATGAAGGAATGACAGGGTGAGGTTGTGTGGAAAAGGACACAACTATTTCACCTCTTTAACCAACAAAGGAAGATGACGTACCCAAGCTGCACCCCAAACATCCTTCTTCACAAGGCACACATTCTTCGTAGTCTGGGTCCTGGACTTCCCCTATACAGTGAGAAGTGTGAAAAACAGTTCATTTTGAGTGGAGACACATCAGTCGCTATGAAAATATGTCTGTGTGTAGCTTATTTTCAAGCAAGCCATAGAGCAAATATGAAACCCAAAATCATCTTTAAGGATCTATGTGTCATTCCTGTTTTTTTCTTCATTAATTTAAGTGATTAGATTACCTTGGCTGGGTACAAATTGAACAGAGTGGGACCATATGCCATGCAGCTTGTATTGAAGCTAAGCTTGCAGCTTTTATTTATTAAAGAAGTAAGTTCTAGGAATATGGAATTGGGTATATAAATAAACAGGCTCTGTCTCTTCCTATCTGTTCTCCTAAACACTTTTTAAAAAAGTTTTAAATCCTATACTCCATTAGCAAACATTAAGAAGAAAAAGGGATGTGTTTTAATTATTCTAGAAATACCTCGGAGCTCTCTTTAGAACCAGATTAGGCACAATTCTTGTAGAGCAGAGGAAGTTTGCAGTATTCTTACATGGAA
>VMDR010001705.1:0-114733 GCA_007922815.1 Macrotus californicus
ATTTGTGTACTGTGTTCCTGGCCAAAGATCCCAATACTTGGATTTGGGGAAGTAGAACAATTTTTCATAACCTTATAACAACGCCTATCACAGTGTCTAATATTCAAGGGATCTAAAAATCTATGCATGTGAACTGCACACTTAAAAATGGTTAAGATGGTGAATCCTGTGTGTATTTCAGCACAATAAAAAAAGAAAAAAAATGGATTCATGAATATATGAATACTGACTGTTGCCCTGCCTTGAAGGGTAGATTTTACATGTGGATCTTTGTTGCCCTTCACACTTTGGCAGATCGCGGACTGCCTTAGCTGATAGTGAATACGAAAGATTGCACAAGAGAAAGGCCTTGCTCCTTTTTACTTGCTGTCTATACGTATGGGTGGGGAGGCTGTTGAGAAACAGGTTTTGAGGCTGTGTTTGGTGTTTAAAGTTTTTTCTCTGGTTATGGCATGGCTCAGAGAACAGAGGTAACACGATAGGATGCATGTCTTTTTTTTTAGTTTACTCTTTTTTATTTTTACTAGGTGACATTGGGTTAATGGGGTCATGCAGGTTTCAAGTGTACATGACTGTGGTACGTGGTCTGTGTGTTGCGTTGTGTGTCCACCACGCAGAGTCACGTCATCTCTTGTCACCATATATTCGGTCCCCTTTACCCTCTACCACTACCCCCCTCCCCTCTGGTGAGCACGTGCTGCTGTCTCCTACTCAGCTGTCAGGAGAGGGAAGCAGGAGTTACTCTTGCGTGCTTTCCTCGTCTTCAGTGTCTTCTGAGACCAGCTGACTTTGTCCCTTTGTTCTACCCCTTTCATTGTTCTTGGCCTCTCTTTGGCCTTCGCTTCCTCAGTAACAAAACGAAGGCATTGCATTCAGTGATCTCTAAAATGCCTTCAAGTACTTTTTAAAAATATATAATCTGGGAGCTGTACTCACTCTGTTTTCTTCTTGGGTTGGGTGGACCTCAGCTTCTACTTGAGAGGTGGGAGCTCCCCTGTGCTGTGTTCATGTATTGCTGGTTTTGTACTGACTTTAAAATTTTATCAATGTAGTAGCTGTGTTCTGAGTTGGTCGATGAGATACTTGCTTTAATGAGAGATCTTTTGTTTTTCCAAAGCACTTATTTCAGCTTGTCTTTTTTTGTCATTTGGGTCTCAGGTCTGGATCGGGGGACTGAATACAATTTCCGAGTGGCTGCTCTAACAGTCAATGGCACAGGCCCGGCTACCGACTGGCTGACCGCTGAAACTTTTGAAAGTGACTTAGACGGTAAGAACCGCAATTAGTAGGGTTGACACAGAGGCACTAACTGCAGTCACTTGAGTCTAACTGCAAAGCCCCAGATTTGAGGTATTTAACACCAATCTGTGAGCTTGAATGTATTATACTGCGGTCGCTCCTGCCATGCAGCACGTTTCCCAAGCCCCCCCTACCCCCCGCCCCAGTCGCTTTTAGAGAACTGTCTCTTTAAGCCGGCCCAGAGCCAATAAAAAGGTACAGGCGCTTTAAGTCTGCTTATTTACCAAGGCCATTAAGTACATGAATGGTCTAAAACGTAAGTCTGAGCCTTGGGAATCTTGCCTTTATCTGCGTCGATTTCCCGCTTTGCCTCTTCACAGATGCCTTGTCCCTTTTCTCACCTGCTTGTTCAGTCGGTCAGTCCACATGGGTGGGTGTGTGCCCTTAACAGGGACAGGAGCTGCACTGGGGGAACGACCCTGGGTCCTTATCCTCACTCTTGGTTTGCTGATTGTTAAATTAAGGTGGCAATTTATGACTTGAAAGCGACTGTAAATTGCCACCTTTTTGAGCCTCTTAAATCAATTTGTGGTTCTAAAATTTCATGTTTTCTCACTTGTCATATTACTTAGGAGAGTAAATAATTACTGCTATAATGTGATTCTTGATTCTCTATTGACAACAGGCTTCTAATGAGTTGATGTTTCTACCTGGTAAATTAGGGAATCAGATGTGGGACCAAAAGAAACGGCTATTAAAAGGCAATTTATTTGCTTTTTTCTGTTGGGCAGAGGTTCTTAGATCTCTGTCTTCCCTTCAAAATTACTATCATAGTGTTTTATGTTTCAGCCTCTTTGGGTTTCGTTTTCTTCTTAGAATGTGGTAAAACCATGGGCTGTACTTTACATACAGAACTCTCTGAATTCTTGGACATAATGGAAAAAACTTAGCACCAAATAATGTGGCAGGAGACTGCACACCATTCCCCAAGGGCGGTGGGATGTTCTAAAGGAAGATGGATCTCATCTTGCTTTGCCAATTTTCTTCTCAGAAACACGTGTCCCCGAAGTCCCCAGTTCTCTTCACGTCCGCCCGCTTGTCACGAGCATCGTAGTGAGCTGGACCCCTCCGGAGAACCAGAACATCGTGGTCAGAGGGTACGCCATCGGTTACGGCATCGGCAGCCCGCATGCCCAGACCATCAAGGTGGACTACAAGCAGCGCTACTACACCATCGAAAACCTGGGTGTGTATGTCAGGCGGGGGGAGCAGTTGCACTCGGCGGCTGCCTTCTTTCTACCTTTTGACTGTGTAACAAGTTATTTTGATAGGAAACTTCCGAAGTAGAACAAAGGATCCCTGTATATCCTTCAGTCAGACTCCCCAGGGTTAACTCCTTACACGTGTGCCTTGTCGCTCTCCTGTGCGTCTTTGTTTCTCCTCGGAACCACTTCAAAGTAGTGCGGACCTGACGCTTCTCTACGCACTAATGCTCTGACACACGTTCCCTAAAACTGGGGACATGTCCTCTCACAGCCACACTACCGTCACCAAAAGTAGCAAACGGACACCGAGACAACATCTGCCATTCGTTCACATTTTGCTAGTTGTCTCGTCAGTGTCCTTCGTGACAAAAGAGAGACATTGTGCACAGTCACGATGCATTCGTTGGGCTTCACTAGTTTTCTTTGAGATGGAGCAGTTCCTCGGCTTGGTTGGCTCGTTTTTACTTTAATGACTGTGACCTTTTTGAAAAGTGTGGACCGTTTACATTTGTAGACTGTCCGTCAGTTTAGACTTGTCTAATACTTCCTCACTCCGTTCAGCTTGTGCCCTTCTGGAGGGCATGTCACAGGTGCCTTTGTGTCCTTGTCCGTGCATTGCAGTGGGAGGCGCATGGGGGAGCCTGTCACCAGTGATGTTAACTTCAGTCTCTTGGTTAAAGTGGCATCTGCTGCATTTCTCTGGTACAAAGTTATTTTTCCTTCATAATTAATAAGTACCTCGCAGGGGAGATAAACCGTCTTGGTAAATATTTTATTTGTCATCAAACTCCCACTTACTGGTTTTAGCATCTTTAGTAACAGCTATTACTGTGGTGCCTCACAAATGGTGATGCTCTCATTCCATTGTTCTGCGTTGATTAGCATTCTTAAAAATGAATAGCTTTCTGTCCCTTTCATAGTGAGGGGATGGCCAATGGGAATCTCTTCGTAACTGGCTCCCCTCTGACCATTTGACACCTGCCGTCTTTCACTAAGCGCTTTCTTCCTCTTTGACATGTGAGATGCTTCAGGTTCTCGTACTTCCTACCCTTACCCCTTGAAGTACTTCCTACCCTTACCCCTTGAACCAGCCATTTCTCCAAGGAATCCTGGCTTCTTTTATGGAGCATGGCATTTAGAAACCAGTATTTGAGCACTCTGCAGACTCGTTGTTACTGTAGATGACCTTGAACAATCTGCAAGGAAGCCTACTAAAACTAGAAGTGAGTTTAGCAAGGTCACAAGGATACAAAGTTGGTATACAGAAGAGTTGTACTTCCACATTCTTAACAATAAGCGGTTGGAAATTGGAATTAACATTGCATTCTCCCCAATGCGATCCTAAGTAAAATCCCAGTAGACTTTTTTTGTAGAAACTTGTAAACTCATTCTAAAATTTATGTGGAAGATCAAAGGAACTAGAATAGTAAAATGTTTTTGAAATGAAGAATAAAGTTTAGAAGACCCATAGCACAGGACTTATCACGAAGCTACAATAAGTGGGACACTGTGGTAATTTTGGTGCAAGGTAGGTGATTCATGGAGCAGACTAGAGCCCAGAAATAGATCCATATGTGTATTGTCAATTATCTTTCACAAAAACGCTGAGGTAATTTAGTGAGGAGAAGACGAGTTTTTCATCACAAGGGGTGGCAATAATTGGATAACTGTATGAGAGAGGAAAGGGACCTTCCTTGACCCTTATTTCAGACCATGCACTAAATGCAAGAGCTAAAATTACACAATTTCTACCAGAAAACAGGACAAAGTCTTCATGACCTTGGGGTAAGTAAGCAAGGATATCTGAGGATGCAAAAAAAGCACAAGTTATAAAACTAAGAAATTAATAAACTTGACTTTATCTAAATTTAAAACTTCCACTTTTGAAAAGACGCCAATAAAGTGAAAAGGTGAGCCACAGACCAGGAGAAAATGCCTACCGCTCAAATATCTGGTAAAGCATTTAAGCCCAGAATTTATTTCAAAAGCTCTTACAACTCAGTAAGAAGATGACTGTCCAGTAAAAAGTAGGCAAAGGGTTTGGACAAACAGCACACCAAAGAGGAGCAGGAGGACAGCCAGCATGTGAAAGTATCCTTACGTTTCTGTGTCACATGTCACCACCTTCCTGTGAAATCACAGAAACAGGCAGCACCTGTCTGCAGTGACAAGATCAGTGGTTGCCTAGAAACGGGCGGTAGGAATTGACTGCAAGGGTCACGAGGGAACTGTTTGGAGTATGGGCCAACATTCTGTGTGTTGATTGTGGCAGTGATTACTCAAGTATACATCTGTCAAAACTCAACAAACTACACATACCACCTAAAGTGGTACATTTTACTATGTGCCATTCATACCTCAGAGTTGACTTACAAAGCAAGAAAATGAGAAAGAGAGTTTACGTGGTAACACCGCTTTTCTTCGAGTCTGACTAGCGGTGTTTTGTACAGTCACCTAGAGGGGGCGCTGCTTCCTGTCTCCCTGCAGCTTCACCTCCAAGCCCGTTGTGATCCTGGGCAGATTTTATCCAACCAGGAAGTCTGTGTGAGGAGCCCTCCCGTCCCCTCCCCCACTCCCCAGAGAGTTAAGGACATTTAGCAATTACTAAGTTAACAGATTTTCTCTTGTTTCTCTACCTTGGCTGTTCAAGTCATTGTCCTCCCTCTTCTGAGAAGGAAAGGGATTTATTTTTCAACTCCCGTCTGTGGGCTTACAACACGTGAATATCCTACTTCCTCATTCTAGCCCAAGCCACGCACTATACCGTAACATCACTAAACCACCCATTAGCTGAGGGCAAGGGAGAATTCAGGCGCAGCCGACCTCACTCCTGGGGCTGACTCCAGAATTGGTCCCAGGTGGCCTTTTACACAGTAGTTTCTTTCCCCTTACCCACCGTTTCAGCGTCTGCAGTTGGGTCACCCACGGACAGCCAAGACCCAAAAATACTAAGTGGAAGATTTCAGAAATAAACAACTTACAATGTCTTAAAATACACACCATTTTGACTAGTGTGATGAAGTCTCAAGCCATCCCACTCCGTGTCTCCCTCCCGGGACACTAATCGTCCCTTTGTCCAGTGTGTCCATTAGTCACTTAGCCACCTTTGGTCCTCAGATTGGTTGTCAGAGACGGGACCACAGTTACAGTGTATTGTCATCAGTGATTGTTAGTCTGTTCCTGTGCCTAACGTAGAAATTAAACTGTATCCTAGGCACACACCCAGGAAAAAACGTCGTGTGCACATCCGGGGCATGGCGGCACTGCCCCTGGTTTCAGGCCTTCACTGGGGATCGGGGAACACAGCCCTGTGGCCACCTCCCGTCCCCCTGCACCCCAAATAATCCCACAGAAAAACTTGAAGTTCTCTCTCCTTATTTCCTCTGTAGTTGAGATCATGCAGTCACCCTTGAATTTTTAAGTTCTTCGGTGAGAATCTTCTTTAAATACTTTGACTTGTGTCTTTTCTTCAGATCCCAGCTCTCACTATGTCATCACCTTGAAAGCGTTCAACAACGTGGGCGAAGGCATCCCCCTGTATGAGAGCGCCGTGACCAGGCCGCACACAGGTGAGGTCTCCCGTCTTCCTCTGGCCTTCAGCTTCTCTCCGTGAGGCCCGCCCCCCGGATAGCAGTGGGGGAAAGTGTGGAGCCCGGCAGGGTGCGGGCTTCCCACAGGAGTATGGGCTTGTAACATGGAATGTTAGGTTAACTCCTGTTTTGCTTTTTAGAAAATATTAGCAGCCCTGTCATGTAAACATTTCTAGGCAGATATGTAATGCATGTTTTTAATGTGTTGGGATCTAAAGGCTATAGTTGTGACGGAATTAAAAGTGATTTTTCATCTATTGGTCCTGTGAGTTATAACTAAAATGAGTCAAAAACTGAAAAGACCTCCGTATCTCTGGAGGAGTTATATAGGTTACTGATGATAGCAATAAATATGCACTTTGGGTAAACCCACATTTTCTTCACTAGTCACCTGAGCTGGTCGGGAAAGTATTTTTTTGTGTGCTTTTCATAAGCTTTATATAAAGAGTACAAAGTCAGATGTACTGTCCGTTTGATCAGCTGTATATTTATTACAAAAGAGACCGAATGTTCACTTTTTTCTTTGTAACTTATTTAAAATATCATTAAATGATTACACATATAATGTAAAACTTCTGTAGACATATAAAACGTCTACTTCAGATCTGAATGAGAAAGTGTATTAAAGTGATATATTAGAGTTGAAATTTTTTCCTAATAGGCACTGAAAAATCAAGGAATTTGTCACTTTCAGAAATGCTCTTTTCCATTTGTTTCCCAGAACTGTGAGTCTGTACTGCCTGCTCTGTCTTCTGGACACTTTTGTATAACTCAGCACAGTTAGCATTATTCTTTTTGAAGAGAGACTCCCTGTCCTCCTTGTATGCCTTCCCGTGACAAGGCCAGCATGGCAACGGCACATCTGGTGGTTCTGCCCTGTCTTCTGCCCCTGTGTGCTGACAGTCTACAGCTCCTTCCAAAAATAGCTGTAGCGTTCCCTGAAGGGGACAAAGCAAGATCAGAAGGGAATATTAAGTAAATAGTTTGGTACTTCCTTAACTCAATCTACAATAGAAAAAAATGTGGATTTTTTTTTTAACGTGACTTAAAAGTATGCAGGGTCCTGCACAAATAATGCCTTTTTTTATTACAAAACCATGTAATTCTGTAACATAACAATACCCACCCAAGCACACCATGTGACACTTTAGGTGAGATGTTAAAATTAAAACTGTAGGTTATTACACCGATATTATTACCCGAGCAACCACACTCGAGCGGGTGTTAAGTCTGCCAGACCCTCAGTCTTCCGGCTGAAAATACAGAAGGAAAGGTTCCTGTCTCATGTAACCTAGCTACTTTTTTCAGGAGTTGTTACAAATAAACAACTTCCTCGAAGAAGTCTGAGGGCGTGTGCATCTGCAGGTGCACTGTCTGTGACTGAGCGTCCCGGTCTTTGAGCAAGGCCCCTGATTGAGGTGCATGCCGTTCCCCTTACTTTCAGCCCTCGTTGGGAGGAAATGTGCAAATGCAGACTGTCTCTTCAGTGCGGCAGTTATTCATAATAACTGGCCCATGTCTTTCCAGATTTTGACTTACAGGAAGGGCTGATCACAATAACTATGTGGGAAACCCTTTTAAAGCCTTAGTTTAAGTGTACGTGAGTGTGTGTTGGAAAAGCCCAAATGGACCCGGGTGTATTGCTGTAGGCTCCTGGTCCTTGGGGCCGTACTGGCTCTGACCTCTGCTTTGAGGAGAACGTGTCCCCTGCATAAGGCTAGACAGCACTTGAGGGGGACTTCCTTTCCGCCAGACAAGTACTCTGATTTCCAAAGTTCACAAAGACCAAGTCGCTTGGACCCGTAGCTGTGGCATTTCCCATGACTTACTGGGATTCGTCAGTGGATTTTTCTCCGACTCAACTGGAGAAAGTGTAGCAGGAACCAGCAAATCTCAGCTGAACCCTGGGGGATGTCACACCCCTGAATACGAACGCCGGGCTCGGGTGCCATTGGCCGACGTTCAGGACTCGGGTTTGAGAGCAGGGCCTTTCCTTGTCCCATGATAGGCGCTTAAAGCCGTGTCCCAAAAACTCAGCCTCAGCCCCTGGAATATCAAAACAGGTCATCAGCTTTGTGTTGCTTGCTCAGAAATTCTGCCTTTGATTTTAAAAGCAATTTGTATCTTTTCATGATCCTTTTTGGACAGGAAGTAGAATTTTCAAGTAATTTAAAGAAAATCTAAGTGTGAATTAATATAATCACTGGATTATCACATTTTGATACACTACAGAGTACAGCAGAGAATATGTGGTTAAATAGTGTTTCTCTAGGTGTTTTTCTGAGAGAACACAGTGGAAATAGTCCTTTAAGTGAGTGGTGGTTGTCTGCTAACTCTGGGTTTTCTTTCTCTTTCTTCATCCCTCACCTCTCATCCCATTGTACTACCCTGCATTTCCCTTTTCTTTTATTTTTGTTTATGTTAAAATGCCACTTCCCTTTTTAATTACGTTTTACCCAGACACTTCTGAGGTTGATTTATTTGTTATTAATGCTCCATACACTCCAGTGCCAGATCCCACCCCCATGATGCCACCAGTGGGGGTCCAGGCTTCCATTCTGAGTCATGACACCATCAGGATCACATGGGCGGACAACTCGCTGCCCAAACACCAGAAGATCACCGACTCTCGGTACTACACAGTCCGGTGGAAAACCAACATCCCAGCAAACACCAAGTACAAGGTACGGGCACGTGTGCTCTGGGCAACAAAAGCTAATTATTGGTATTTTCTAAGTCTAAGTTCTTGAATCATGTGTTCCCAGAATGCAAACGCGACCGCTTTGAGCTATTTGGTGACCGGCTTAAAAGCGAATACACTCTATGAATTCTCTGTGATGGTGACGAAAGGTCGGAGATCAAGCACGTGGAGCATGACAGCCCATGGGACCACCTTTGAATTAGGTATGTGTCGTCGCAGCCATATGCCAGGTAGCGTTTCTTCTGTGTGAGAACAAAAGCCAGTTGGAGTTGGTGCTGAGGTGCCACATTCCACCGTGAGACCTACCGTCACCTGCTTTCACTGCCCAAGGAGAGAACCGCGCGCATTACTTACCGTGTTTGCAAACACAAGGAGCAGCTACAGCTGGACTTCGGTGTTGGCTTTTTCAGCTGATGAATTGTGTTGTCTTCGTCATTCTGCAAGAACACTAGCGAGTAGCAGGGTGATCCAGTGGAAAGCATAGTAGATGTTAGAGATCAAGAGTCTCGAATCAGCCCCAGGTCAGCCGTCCACTGACCGTGACCGTAAGCAGGTCATTCAGCCTCCGAACGTCTGTCTCTTGCAGAGGGGCAATGGAAGAGGAGTAACAGCCTGTCTTCCCCACTCTGTGGGGTTATGGTGAGGGTGGGAGGAGATAGGAGAGACGTGCCCACTTATCAAGCACTGTGCACACGTGAAGGATGGGTGTCCTCCATCCTGCTCTCCTGGTGACCGAGAAACAAAAGATGGAGTGACCTGCCCCACCAGGCCGCTACAGTGCCCTGTGTGCTGGGGCCTCAGCACTTCGCCCGCAGCTCTCTCGCAGACCAGCCAGTGTCCTGCCGCGCCTCCCACTGCAGTGTCCTTAGGGTCTTGTCTGTAAGAAAACACGAAAGAGAATTCTGTCTGCGTTTTGCTCGCTTGTAGGCCTACCCTTCCCCCGCTGTACTCCCTCAGCACGGGGACATGTGTCATCATTGGTAGTCTCCATCTGGTCCAGTCCCGTGTTTCCTCTCCTGTGTAAAAGGATGAAAAAGGCGGGTGTGGTGTCTCCTCAGACGGCTTGTCCCTCATGTCTGTCTGTCTTCTGAGCAGTGGGTTGAACTCCCTGCAGAGACCAGGGTTTGGATGGGGAGAGTTGGAAGTGCAGTGCACACACACTTACACAGACCTCGAGTTTGTTTTCTCTGCCGGTTTTTAGAGTATCTTTCTGCTTTAATTGCAGCCTGTTAGCTGATAAAGTACATTATGTGTTTCCGTAGGATGTTCACATTTCACCAGGCTTTCTTCCATTTTACCCTGGGAGGGCTCTCTCATTCCCTGTCTAGCGCATCAAAAGTTTTCGGCCATGACATGGGAACAAGAAATGCAGTCACTTTTACTTTACTTGTTTTCTGTTTCACAAACAGCTTTACATTTCAGAGCAAGAAGTGCAAGTGGTTGACAATACGTTTTCATAGCAAACTCAAAATAAAAAACATCAATTTATAAATCGTGTGTTCTTTGAAGGAATTTGGGGTTTTCAAATATTTGGAGAGCCAAATATAGGTGAGAGAGAAAATTACTTTACACTTAAAAATATCCTAACAGAATAATCCAAACTAGGGGGAATGTTATCTTGGAAAAGTCCCGTAACTTTCCTCATTTTCAGCATCCTGATCTGTCAAGCAGGGAGAGTGGTGACCGCCTTCCAGGTTGCCGTAAATACTAGGTTAAAAGTTGTTTGTAAAAAGCCTGGGGCCCTGGCCAGGAGGCTCGCTTGGTTGGAGCGCCATCCCACACAACAAAAGATGGGGGGTTTGATCCTGGTCAGGGCACACACTTAGGTGGTGGGTCCAGTCCCCAGCTGGTGCTCATACAGGGTGGAGGGCACTGATCGACGTGTCTCTCTCTCCCTCTCAAATTAATAAATGTACCAGGTGAGGATTAAAAAATAATAAGAAATTGCCTGGTATATAGTAGGCACTTGGTGGGTACTCAGCCTTTGATTTCCCCCCCTACTTGCCATATGTAGCCCTGACCTCCAGTTGAGAGGCCAGCTCTGTGCTCCATAGTGTGATGTTCTCCCTTTGGTCTTCTGCATGTTCATCTTTTTATTGGAGCTATTTATAGACGGACTCTGAGTTCTTTGCAGTGAGGAGGCTTTATCTTTTTTGCCTTATACCCTTGATTGTGCCTTATCAATGGAAACGGTTGAGGAAGTGGCAAATAAAGTTGAAAAGGACAGGAATTACTGAAAGTATCCTTATTTTGTAGTCCCTACTTCTCCACCCAAGGATGTGACTGTTGTGAGTAAAGAGGGGAAACCTAGGACCATAATTGTGAATTGGCAGCCTCCCTCCGAAGCCAATGGCAAAATTACAGGTACGATGACTTTGAATGTGTGTCTGTCCCCTCTCCCTGCCTGGCAGGAGCACCCCAGAGAGTTCTGTGTTGTTGGGAGAAGTGGGAGTCTGAAGACCAGCTTGGCCATTTTAGGAGGTGCTGTGAGTCCTGATGGTCCTCAGAAGTGGAGCCAGGGGTGCTGCTGTTTGCCCACAGTGACATGAAAATGAGTCACCAGCTTGGTGTTCATGGGTTGCAATAGACAGACAGCCTTTGGATGTCGTGACACTGTAGGGACTTACTTATGTTCCTCAGAAGAACTGCCCTATCTGCCGTGGACTAAGACGACCCACTCTAGAATTAAAGACCCTGCCTCACTGAATCCCAATAAACAGATTCTGCTTTTATCCTGAAGCCAAAACAAACCCATTGGACTTCTGATTCCTTTCCCCTCCAGGGCTGCTCCTGCAGCTTCCTGCGCTCTTCCACCTAACCGTTAAGGTTTGAGTTGGCCTAGGCCTTTGAAAAACACCTGAATGTGTCCTTAGCCTTCCAGAGGAGACCTTCCCCAGTGAACACAGCGCCCCCCTCTGCCGTATCAAGGAGGAAAGGGGTTTAGCTGTTAATTATTCCCCTTGGAGCCTCTACTTCGTGTACACACACCCTGAGCAACAGAAGCTTGTCTTATGAAGTTCCTTGGCCTAAGAACACTGGAAGCTGCTTTTTTTTTTTTTTGCATTGTTCTGCTTCCGCTTTCAGTAGAAACTCCTTTCCGTAAATTCCTGGTCTGTTGTGATTTTTTTAGGTTTATGAACTTCCTTCATAAAAGAATCAAACATGACTTGACCTGCATTTTACTTTGCCTTTAAAACCCAGTAATAATGCCTGTATGGGTCAGGTAGGTTTGTGGCTGCGGGTCTTTCCGCCCTGGCCATGGGGATGGAGTGCCCTCTGGTGGAGGTTACCAGGTGAGGATTCCCTGCGGCCGCCCCAAGTCTGGGGAGACCTTAACAAAGGTGGCTGCCCATCTCCCAGTTTTTCTCCCAAGATATCACTTGGTGAGAGCTAAAACAGCATGTTAGGCCATTTATTGGTTTTCAAAATTGTATTATTTTAATTGTAGACCATTAAAGCTACATTATTTAAATATTAACGTGTTGAAGTAATTGGATTCTTCTCCGTATAGGATTGCTTAGATTCTGAGGGCACTCAACCCTAAATTTTCTATCTTATATTAGTTTTATTACTTCAACGGCTGATACAGATGATAACCCATAGCTTGGCACTGTGTAAATTGTGATTTTCTCTGTGATATTTAGGGTAGCGTTTTGAGTGCATTTTACCATTGCTGTTTAATCAGTAACTATTTCTCTACTTGTTTGTGCTGTAACATGTAACTTACTGATTTCCAAAGAAGGAGCAGAAGTAAGATTTCTTTTCCCATTAACTGCTTTGGACAGGTTACATCATCTATTACAGCACAGATGTGAATGCAGAGATACACGATTGGGTTATTGAGCCTGTTGTGGGCAACAGGCTGACCCACCAGATACAAGAGCTAACACTGGACACACCGTACTACTTCAAAATCCAGGCTCGCAACTCGAAGGGCATGGGGCCCATGTCTGAAGCTGTCCAGTTCAGAACACCTAAAGGTAAGGCCCCCACGGGGTGGTTCATAGTGTGTCTTCAGTGGGGCTGTGTTTGCACGTATCACTTTGGCATGTCGAGACCATGGAGATATAAGAAGTCCTTATGATGACCCACACTGTGTGCGTTTATCCAAAATGATCCCTTGCTCACCATTGCCCACCAGGTCGGTGCTCGCTAGGTCACTGGCCTGACCAGATCATGCAGAAGGGAACTCTGACTCCAATCTGTTCGAGGCAGTGATGTGAAGCTATTTACAGTCAGATCAAGTGTGATTCTGTTTTCCTGTACAAAGTAATATATTGTGGTAGGTGGTTCTCTTTCAACACATGCAGGCTCCCAACTTGAAAGGCTTATTTTAGACCTTTGTAGAGAGAAGGACTAAAAGAAACTCCAGATAAGAAAGTGAAGATAAAGTATTGAACCAAATGAGCTTAGGAATAAAATTTAGTCAGGAACTGAGTCTCTGGAAATACAGAAACCACATGTGGGTTTTTCTTGTAAAAACAAAACTGCCCACCTCAATCTGTTTGGAAGTTTGTGGGGTTTTATTTTTTTTCCTTTAAAAATTATGCCTGTCCCATCTTCAAAGCTTGTGATCCTTGCTCTTGTTTTTTCTTCCCCTGTGCTTGGCCTGTTAGCGGACTCCTCTGATAAAATGCCTAATGATCAAGGTAAATGAGTAGATGGCCTCTCTTTCCTTTCCTCTCTTTTGTGACCTGTTACTAGCTTTTTGTTGTTTTTGTTTCTGTTTCCTTGTGAACCAGCACCACGTGCTAAAAACCGTGTTGCACACTGGCCACAGTGGGGCTGAGCCCGTGTCCGTGGCCCTGGGGCATCCGAAAAGCTGGGAGCTAAATAGGCTGACAGGGAGAAGCTGAGCAGAATGAGCTGGGTTCTGCAGCAGTTGGAGATTGGCCTGAAGTGTGAGTCCCATTAGCACGAACACAGTGAAACTCTATGGCAGTTCCGGGCACAGTGAGAGCCAGCACACAAATTTGTAGCGTCTGGGATTTTCTTAGTGTCTCTAAGTAAAGAGTTGTCATCAAATTCCACAAATACCCTGTTTTCTTCTTCCCACCGAGCATCTACAGATTTACCCTGCTAAACTGCGATTATTCATGACAAAATTAGGGCCATTTATTTTTTTACCATAAGCTTAGTTCAGAGTTCCTTTTCAATGTCTTCACTTAAATATATCTGCTCACTTTTTAAAAGAATAGAAAAAGATTTAAATGGACACCTAGGAAGCATGGGCCTCAATGTCACCATTCTTGAAACTATATGTCAGCAAGGTCTTTTCGCTGTATTTGCTGTGGTGGAGGTAACTGCGCCTTGTGGTCGTCATCTCTGGCAATTCAGCTAAAGTGGGTGTCTGTTTTCTGTGCTGGGAAAGAACAATAAAAGTAAATTGTGCGATTGCTTTTGTAGTTTAAGAATAGTTATTAGAAATACAAAGTCTTTGGATCTTGGTTAATGGCGAGAAGAGAGAACCTGAGGTCTCAAGTTTCAGGGCTTTAGAGATTTGTTTGCAGTAAGTCATTTCTCGGACAGTACTTCAGAGAAACCGCAAACTTGCTTTTCGGGGGCGGGGTGGGGGGCAGGGAGGAAGTGTGAAAAAAGAAAAATACCACCCTGCACACGTGCAGAGTATAAATGTGCTCACTGTTCTTCCCCGGCCCCGCTGTATGAGCCAGAGTGCAGGTCCGAGCTGCACCACACCTCCGGTATTCAGAGTCCCTTGTCCAAATTTATTCCTGGTGTTTGCTTAACCCTTGGAATTTCCTGTTCATAGATTAACTTTAAAAGAAAAAATGTTGGGAAACATAGGAATTAAACCCACTAGCTTATTGGCAGAGTGTGTTCTTTGGCAATTATTTATATCGTGTGATACTCTGGAGAGATTGGCCTAAATGTGGGCTACCTGACAAGTAAGCACATTTAAACATGAAGAACCTTACAAGTGCTCGGTCACCCCACCAGCCACGCCGTGTCATAGCGAGGAGAACGGCTGGAATCTCGGTGTGCAGCGTGTGCCATCGGGGAGGCAGAACGGCCCCAGACCCAGGGGGAGAGTGATAGCAACTGCGGGCAATTGAAAAGGACAGCGAGTCACGTTCTAGAGTGTGCCTTTCTGGATACCCAAGAACTGTCACCTTTTGGGGTTCTGAACTTCCAGAAACCTAGAAAACATTGTTTTTGTCTTCAGACTTACTCTGTTAAATGAACTACATACAGAAAATTTCAGATTTTAATTTTTCATTTCCTCGAAGTCTGATAATTCATAGCAATGTTGACATTAGTTCTCATGTTTTACAGAAACAAATCTAGTTTAGGAATTTCTAGCCATGCTTAATTTATAGAAATGACTCATCTGTAAGTGTTTTCTGGAGCTTCGTGCCCCTGCCTCTGAGGAGAGAAAGGGTTATTGCGCCTGCACCAACAGTGGTCAGTGTCCATGGAGCCCTCCCTGCGTGTCAGGCGGTGCCGAGACTTCCGCAGAATTAAGTTTCCATGTGGTCCTCACAGCGGTTTCACGAAGTGCATGCCATTACCTTTACTGTTGTATGATGAGGTAACAGAAATCCGAAGAGTATGCAGGGATGGAATAACTTGCCGAAAGTCCGGTTATTTGCCGTCAGCACACGGTGGGGCCCCTGTGCAGGGGCTGACAGTGTGCCGAGCGCTGTGCTGTGAGCGGCAGCCTTTACTTCGCGTTTCTTCCAGGCCTCTTCCGAGAGGCCTGACCCTGCGCTCTGCCCCACACTTTGGATGGAGGGATGCCTTTGCTTTAATGGGCAGGGACTCTTTGTACTTGCTTTACCCAAGCAGCTTTTTCTATAAATGTGAAGAACACAATTCAAGACCAAAAAGAGGAATTTCTTGGTATTCCAAGGGCGTTTGTGTTTTCTGAGACCCGTGTATGAGCTGTTCCCAAGCCTAAGGTCAGCAGCCTCGTGCATGTTCCTTGATAATGGGTTAGGAGACAGCGTCCTTTGTGAGCGCCTAGAGGGAAGACTTGGTTGTTCCGTCTTTGGATATTCGGGTGACTGAACAGGAACTGTGACCCCAATTTGAACTTCCACTTGCCTTCCTGCTCCTGCTGAGGGAAAGGCGACTTGGCAACTTTATAATTTGAGAAAAGAATCCAGTCCCTGCTAGGCCACATCAGCAGAGCCAGGGCCCTCGGAAGAGTCCGGTTCTTTACTGCAGAAGATGACCAAACCCGTCTCCGCGGTTCCATTTTGCATAAGCGCTTTGAGCCATCTTTCAAAAACTCTTCCTGGGCCAGAGAAGCGGCGTGTGTCCCCCGTCAGCAGCGAGTGCTCGTCGAGTTACTCACTAGACACAGCCGTGGAAAGGGTGTCAGCCTTTCAGATGCCTCATTGCATAGAAAGCTGTACCTTAGTTTGCTTTGCACAGATAGACTGTATCTTCCCCTGTTGTCGATGTGCTACTTCATTTTCTCATGAACAAAGTAGACTGAAAATATTTTTTTGTAGAAAACACTCATTAGCTGTGAAGTGGACTTGTCACACCCATGGGTTGGGCCATTACTGACGTGATTTTTTTTCTCCCTCAGCCTCAGGGTCTGCAGGAAAAGGAAGCCGGCTGCCAGACCTAGGATCCGACTACAAACCTCCAATGAGCGGTAAAGCCCCTCCTGCAGCTCTGTTGACCTACCACAGACGTGATGCAGTTCTGCTTGACGTCGGGAAACGTCCTCTGTAGCTTGTGTGGTGGTTGTAGGGTGTCACCTACTTCCTTCTATCTAACAGAGTTAGCTTAGGCATTTATCTGGCACATATGTGCTGAATTACTGCAAACCCATTTATTATGGGGTTTATAAATAACATTGTTTCCCCGCATATCCAACTTAAAATAAGACTAATTCTAAACAAGCGACTCTCTTTTTCTTGCTCACTGCCTCCAGAAAAGAGTTAGAATATGGTTTTCAAAAATAAACCATCTAGTGGAATTAGCCATCATCCAAGCCAGATAAATGCTTCGGAATCATTAATTTCTCCCTAAACTGCTTACCATAGTGTTTTTAGCTTGCAAATTCTAAAAACTTCTTCCCACACTCGTAGCTGTCCCCAGAGCTGGTGCCTTCTGTTGCCCGAATGATGGCACTTTCCCTTCCGCTGAGCTTCACGTTTGTACATTACTTCCAGACATGAAACCACTGTGAACTTTGGGGAACAGATATCATTCCCATTTTTTAAAATTTATTTTTATTGTATTTCTTTCGTTACCGTTTATTCCCCTTATACCACCCCTCCCCCTGCAATGATCACACTATTGTCCATGTCCGTGAGTCCTTTTTCTTTTGCTTGACCCATCCACTGCCTGAATATCCAAGAGGTGTCAGCCTGCTCTCTGTCCGTGAGTCTGCCTCTGTTATGCCTGCTGATTCCATTTGTTAGAGTCCACAGATGAGTGAGATTATACAGTATTTGTCCTTTTCTGAGTGGCTTTTTCCACTTAGCATAATCGTTACTCTAAACTACCCATGCCATCGGAAAGGGTAAAATTGTCTTCAATTTTACATGATAGCCTTTCTGGGTAAAGTGGTCTTGGTTGTAGGCCCTTGCTTTGCATCACCTTCAGTATTTCATCCTGGTCGCCTTCTGGCCTGAAATGTTTCTGTTGAGAAATCAGTTGACAGTCTAATGGGAGCTCCCTTGTAGGTAACTGACTGCTTTTCTTTGTAGCTTTTAAGATTCTCTCCTTGTCTTTAAGCTCTGCCACTTTAAGTACAGTGTGTCTTGTTGTGGGCCTCTTTCGGTCCAGCTTGTTTGGGGCTCTGTGTACTTCTTGGTCCTGTATGTCTTCTTTCCTTCACCAGGTTAGGGAAATTTTCGGTCATTATTTCTTCAAATAGGTTCTCATTCCCTTGCTCACTCTCTTCTCCTTGTATTCCTATGATGCAAATGTTGTTCCAAAGATTTTTTAAACTCTCCTAATTTTTAAATATTTTTTTATTTTTTGTTGGTCTGCCTGGGTGTTTTTTCCCACCCTGTCTTCCAAATATTTAATTCGATCCTCTGCTTCATCTAACCTACTGTTTATTCCTTTCATTGTGTTTTTTATTTCAAATATTGCATTCTTTATTTCTGACTGGTCCTTTTTTATGTTTTTGTTAAAGCTCTTGAGCACTGTTATAATCATTACTCTGAACTCTATGTCTGATAAATTGCTTGCCCCCATTTCATTTATTCTTTTTGGAGAACTCTCCTGTACTTTCCTTTGGGGCCTTTCTTTGTCTTCCCATTTTCACTGCCTCTTCGTGTTTGTTTCCATGTGTTTGGTAAATCTGCAAAGACTCTGGTGTAGGCCTGTGTCAAACTCTGCCTGTGACCGGTCCTGGGCATCCTGTTTGTAGCTATAAGCAATCCACAACTTGTGGCTCCCTCTGCCGGGCCTGGGTGCATGCGAAAAGGACCAAGCTGCTCACCAAGGCCAGCTCTTACCAGCACCAGTCCTTGGGGAAGGTCGGCTAACGTCTCAGAGCTTCCAGAGATGCATCTTCGCCTGCAGGTTTTCTGTTAGGCTTAATCAGTGGAGTAGCCTCCAGCTGTGCTCCTCAGCAGGGCTTAAGCTCCACAGGGCAGGGCTGTTGCTTTCTGTGAGGTCGTTGCCACCTGGAGGGGATGGTTCCGCCTGAGAAAGATGGCTCCTACAGTGTGGGGGTGACTCAGCACTGGGGTCCTGGTGGGTGACCCTTCAGCTTTGTCCTCAGAGCCACCAGCCCCAGACTCTCCTCACGCATCTCTAGTGCACTCTGCCCTCCCTCTGCCGGAGCCCAGAGTAAGTGGCTGCAAATGAAATTTTGTGTGTTGGCCCTTTAAGCGGCTCTTTGCACCTCCAGCTGCCTGCCCCTGGCAGACAGAAACTCCGCTGTTTTTCACAGGCCGATGTTATTTGGGTTCCGTTCTGGCTCTGGTGCTGTAGGCTGTGGAGCCCATTTTGGGGTTTAGACCCCACACTTCTCAGGGGGAACCCTCCAGCTGCTGAAATACACTTCCGGAACTTCTGCTGCTCATGGGGGCCCAGCCAGCCTTCTCACACCTCTGCTCTCAGTGCCAGCCTCCCTGTGGTGCCCTTGATTATGAGGCTTCTCCCTAGCCAGTGTTCAGTCGGTTACTCAGGATGGTTTTTCTGTGATTTAGGTGCGGCTCCTGTTTGGCCCTGGGAGGAGGTGAGTGCGGCTTCCACCTGCTCTGTGGCCACACTGGACCTCCTCATTCCCACTTCAACCTTAGGAGGCTCAGTGGAGGTGTGATGTGCCTGGGCCCACACTCTAATTATGGAAGTCCTAGAACCAAAACCTAGGTCTTCTGACACCTCATTGTGCCTTTCCCACTGTGACACGCAGCCTAAGAGGCACAGGTTCTATACCAGAGTAAGAATCTGGCGTTGGCAAAAATCTAGTAGCTATTAGAAGTAACCCTTGCTGTGTCTGCCAGTGACGCGTGGGAGACAGGGCCTGTCCCCTGGAAACTCCTATTCTCACTGTGGAAATAAAATGATTGCTTAATCTCTAGCCAGCTAATTAAGTAGAAAGTGGTACTGCCCAGACTTCAGTGAAATCAGCCAGTTCTTAGGACAGTGAGACTAATTTGCATGCTTCAGGAAATGTTTAGTGTCTGAGTTCTAGCACTTTATGAGTTTCTTGGGCTACATATGTTACATTTATTTGCTGTCCACAATGTATTATTCAAGGTTGTGAAAAAAGTAGTTATTTCTTTGTCTTTTCTCTTATTAATGCATGCATTCATTCACACATTTTTTTAAGGTTCAGGTTTTATATAGTAGGCTATGGGAGCAAGGGAAATGAGTAACAAACTGCCTAATAGAGAAAAGGGAAAGCTCTGTAGAAGATGCAATATATGATCCTTTTTTTTAATCCTCACCCAAGGATATGTTCATTGATTTTAGAGAGAGAGGAAAGGCGGGGGGTGGGGGGAGAGAGAGAGATCAGTGTGAGAGAGAAACACTGATTGGTTGCCTCTTGTGTACGCCCTGACTGGGGATTGAACCCACAGTCTTTGGTGTATGGGACGATGCTCCAAGCAACTGAGCCACCTGGCCAGAGCTGACCCAGATTTTAAATGGTGCATAGGAGGTTGCTAAATGCCACAGAGGGGTGTGTACATTCCCGGAAGCGAAAACAGCATGTGCCAAGGCATGGCAATATAAAACATCATGCTTTCCAAGGGGACCACACTGCCTAGAGGCAAGACAGAGATTCTCAGGTTAGAGAAGGCTGGTTAGAACCAGCCTCTCCAAAGCTCAGGTAGGTACCAGTGCTAAGAAATGGGAGCTTCATCCTATCAGTAACATGTGTAAGGTGTCTGATAATGGTAAACTATGACTTCCATTTATTATCTACTATTAGTAGACAGTGAGGAATGAGTTGGGAGTAAGAGTATGAAGTCCGAAAAAATGGTTAGTAAGCTGTTGAAATAGTTCAGATGAGGCTTAAGAAATGGCCTATCATAATGTCCCTGGTAGAAGGGGTAACGTTCCCCTTGGGCACTGACTCTTTTTCTTAGAAGGGAGATTTTGGCCAGCTCACAGTTGGAGGTCAGATGACGTGAAATGAGAATCAGCCTCTGCTGAGCCCAGGGAAGCCCTGCCCCCACCTCTGCTTTCCTCACAGCCCCTGAGAGCTCCCCAGCTTCTCATTTCAGTGCTGCCCCACTGTATGCCCCACCCAGTAGCTCGGCACTGGTGTCAGTAAAGAGTCATGTAGAGCCCAAATACGGTCTCGTTTTATTGACTCCTAGTTCTGTAGTCTTTGCCATATATAAAAATACTATTTTTGTTTTTTAAATATATTTTATTGGTTATGCTATTACAGTTGTCCCAATTTTCCCCTTTGCCCCACTCCACCCAATATCCCCATGCCCTCCAGGATTCCCCCCCCTTAGTTTGTGTCTATGGGTCGTACATGTAAGTTCTTTGGCTTCTCTATTTCCCACACTGTTCTTAACCTCCCCTGACTATTTTGTACCTACCATTTATGCCTCTTATTCCCTGTACCTTTTCCCCCCTCTCCCTCTTAGCTGATAACTCCCAAGATATCCATATCTGTATTCTGTGCCTGTTCTGATTATATGCTTAGTTTGTTTTTAGATTCAGTTGTTGATAGTTGTGAATTTGTTGCCCTTTTAATGTTCATAGTTTTGATCTTCTTTTTCTTAAAAAGTCCCTTTTAGTATTACATGTAATAAGGGCTTGGTGGTGATGAACTCCTTTAGCTTTATCTTATCTGGGACGCACTTTATCTGTCCTTCCATTCTAAATGATAGCTTTGCTAGATAGACTAATCTAGGTTACTTTTAATATTTCTTGCCAGTGCTTTCTTGCCTGCAAAGTTTCTTTTGAGGAAATAGCTGACAGTCTTATGGGAACTCCTTTGTAGGTAACCATCTGTTTTTCTCTTGCTGCTTTTAAGATTGTCTCTTTATCTTTAACCTTTGGCATTTTAATTATGATGTGTTTTGGCATGGTCCTCTTTGGGTCCAACTTGTTTGGGACTCTGTGCTTCCTAGACTTGTATATCTATTTCCTTTGCCAAATCAGAGAAGTTTTCTTTCATTATTTTTCAAGTAAGTTTTCAGTTTCTTGCTTTTCCTCTTCTCCTTCTGGCATTCGTATGATTTGGATGTTGGTATGTTGGGCGAAGTCCCAGAGGCACCTTACTATCCTCATTTGTTTGTTTTAATTATTTTTTTCTTCTTGCTGTTCTGGTTGAATGCTTATATCTTCCTTAGTTCCAAATCATTTATTTGAATCCTGGCTTCATCCCCTCTGCTATTGGTTCTGTGTCAATTTTTCTTTATTTTACTTAGTGTAACCTTTATTTCTCCCTGGGTCTTTTTTATTTTGTTGCTGTACTCAGTGAGTTCTCTGAGCATCCTGATCACCAGTGTTTTGAGATAGGTAGTTATCTCTGTCCCATTTAGTACTTTTTCTGGGATTTTGTTTTGTTCTTTCATTTGAGCCGTGTTTCTTTGTCTCCTCAATTTGGCAGCTTCCCTGTGTTTGTTTCTGTGTATAAAATGTTACTTTAGTAAAGGTCAGTGTGCAGAATTTGAGTTGCCTATCTGCTCACCTTTTTCTCAGATATGAAGAATAAAAATGAATCAGATGTAGAATAATAAACTCTTAAGCTTTCCTAAATCAGCCCAGATTTTGCACTGTGCTTAGATGTAGCCTATAAAATCATAGAATCAAAACTAGGTCAGCTAATCCAATGTTATGGAAGGGATTCCCACAATAAGTATAGTTTGGATTAGATCCTAAGTTTATAAACTCAGGTGTATATAAAAATCACTTTAGGAGCTTTTATTAAAAATAGCTTCGCAGGCCATACCTCATGGTAGGAATTTATCCTATCACATCCCAGACTGGCAGAATGACTCCTTAAGTACTTACAATGACTGAATACTCATTGTTTGGCAAAGCAGTGCATTCCACTGTTGTATACTCCAACTGTTAAAAGGTAAGAGAGAGAGAGGGACTAGAAGGAAAGCCATCAGATATCCATGGTGGTTAGATCTGTATGGTGGGGTTTCCCATATTTTGTAATATCAGCTGCATAACTTTTATGATGAGATTAGAAGCAAAAATACCATTCTGAAAATGGGAAAGAACTTAGAGTAGAGCTAGATTACAGAAGACCGCTATTAAAAGCTTGGACCTTATCCTCTAGCAATGGGGAAATAATAACAACGAAAACAGAAAATCTACATGTCCTAAAGGCTCTAAACAGCCCCTGCGCACTCCCCAGCCTCACTCCATCTTTCCCTGCTCACCTCCGTCTCTGTGCCTTTGCACACCTCTCTCTGCTTAGACAGCAGTGGCTGCCTCTCTCTTCCTGGACCAGGCCAAGCTCACTCCTGCCTTACGATGCTTCCACTAGCTGTCCCCTCTGTAGTCTTCTTCCTCCACGTCTTTGTGTGGTGGGGCCTCTCCTTTCATTCAGATCTCAGCTCAGATGCCATCTTCTCAGAGATGCTGTTTACAATCACTCAATATAAAATAGCCAGCCAATCACTGTATTATACCCCTCATTCGATTTGTTTCATAATGATTTATTATTTGTTGTTTGGCCCTACCCCCACCCCAACATTCACAGTTTTGTGACTCACCATTGAATCCTCATCCTTAGTACCTAGAACAATGCTTAGAACATAGTAACCACTCATTAAGTATCTGTCAAATTAATGCGTATATACAGAGCTCCATTTTCCTGAAATGGAGTAAGAGAATTAACTCTGCATAAATTGCGTTTATAAAAACAGAGGCTTTATTTTTCAAGTAATCTTTTATGATCTCAGACATCTTTTGAGAAAAACTTTTGCTTTCTATGAATGTACAATTTTATAAGAGTTTAGAAAGTCAGAAACCTAGATGATTTATAAGTGGTGCTTTATAAAACCAATTTATATACAACATAAGACGCCATTGGGGAAGACCCTTCATTTTCAAACTTAATACTGAGTATAATTTCAGAAGCTTTAATTAAACAGAAGCTTTGTGTAAGGCACTGTGCTGAGAAATGTTCGCAGGGCAAAAACTTAGCTTTCTGGATTTCCTAATCTAGAGAAGATAGCCATGTTCGGGACACACTTCGATAAGAGTTAGAAAGAAGCTCACATAAAATATCCGAACTCAAGTGACGGTGATATAGCCTGATTGTGTGCATTTCTAGAATTCTCTGAGCTAATGTGCCGTTTTTCTCTCTTCAGGCAGTAACAGCCCCCACGGAAGCCCCACCTCTCCTCTGGACAGTAATATGCTGCTGGTCATCATCGTCTCTGTTGGGGTCATCACCATCGTGGTGGTCGTGATCATCGCTGTCTTTTGCACCAGGCGCACCACCTCTCACCAGAAAAAGTAAGCAGCCCTAGTCCTGGCCAGTGTGGCTCCGTTGGCTGGAGCATTATTCCACAAACTGAGAAGCTGCGGGTTCGGTCCCCGGTAAGGTCACCAACCGGGTTAGTGGTTTAGGTCCCAGTCAGGGCACGTGCCGGAGGCAGCCAGTGAGCGTTTCTCATGTTGATGTTTCTCTCTCTCTCTCTCTGTCTCTCCTCCCCCCTTCCTCTCTCTCTAAACGCAATGAAAAAATATTCTCAGGTGAGGATTAAAAAAAGAAAGAGTTAGGAGCCCCAGATCTAGCCCACAGATTTTTGATATCCATTCTTTGCTACTACGTGACTTCAGTATTTGGAGTTGCACAGAGTTAAACATAAAATACATGAAAAGTGATTTTTTTAAATATTTCTACAGGAAATGCAGAATGGTTCTTTCTATTTTCCTTACCTTTTTTTGGCCTATTTGTATTGTATTTTTTTCCATTGCCATTTAGGCCCCTTATAGTCCCTGCCCCAGCAATCACCACACCACTGTCCGTGTCCATGAGTCCTCGCGCCTGTGCTCAGTCCCTCCGCCTCCCAACCCCTGCTCCCCGCCTCAGCTGCCATCTGCCCTTTTTTCTGAGTCTCTTTTCCTTGTTAGTTCAGTTTGCTCATTAGATTCCACACATGAGTGAAGTCATATGCTATTTGTATTTCCCTGACTGGCTTATTTCACTTAGCATAGTGTTCTCCCAGTCCATCCATGCATTCACAAAGGGTAAAATTTTCTTCTTTTTTATGGCCAAGTAGTATTTCATTACGTTACCGGTGGACACTTGGGCCGCGTCCATATCTTGGTGATTGTAAATAACGCTGCAGTGAACATAGGGGTGCTTATATGCTTTTGAATTAGTGTTTTGGCTTTCTTCAGATGAATTCCCAGAAGTGGAATAACTAGATCAAAAGACAGTTCCATTTTTAGTTTTTTGAGGAAGCTCCATACTGCTTTCCACAGTGGCTGCACCAGTCTGCACTCCCACCCACAGTGCATGAGGGCTCCCCTTTTCTCCACATCCTCGTCAGCACTTGCTGTTTGTGGATTTACTGATGATGGCCGTTCTGACAGGTGTGAAGATGACATCTCATTGTGATTTTAATTTGTATTTCCCTGATGATTAGTGATATTGAGCATCTTTTCATATGTCTATTGGTCCTCTGTATGGCCTCTTTGGAGAAGTATCTTCAAGTCCTTTGCCCATTTTTTTTATTGGATTGTTTGGGTTTTTTAGTTCTTAGAGTTTTGCAAATTCTTTATAAATTTTGGATATTAGCCCCTTTTCAGATGAATGACACCTTATCAGATGTATCAGCAATATTGTCTTCCATTCTGTGGGTTGCAAAAACTTTTCCATTTGTTGTAGTCCCATGTGTCCATTTTTTCTTTTCTTTCCCTTACCTGGGGAGACATATCCGATAAAATATTGCTACAAGCACCGTCCAAGATTTTGCTGCCTATGTTTTCTTCTAGTTTTTGTGGTTGTGGGCCTAACATGTAAGTCTTTAATCCATTTTCAATTTATTCTTGTGTGTGGTGTAAGAAGGTGTCTAGTTTCATTTTTCTGCACCTACCTGCCCAGTTTTCCCACTGAGTAAACTGTCCTTGGTCCATTGTACGTGCCTGCTTCCTCCGTCAAACACTGACTGACTCTCGAGGTGTGGGTTATTTCTGGGCTCTGCTCTGTTCCACTGGTCTGTGTGTCCGTCTTTATGTGAGCACCAGGCTGTTTTGGCACTAAGGCCTCGTAGTGCAGTGCGACACGATGTGGCGTGCTTCCTCCGACTTTGTTCTTTCCCAGGGTCGCTGTTGCTATGCCAGGTCTTGTGTGGTTCCATATAAATTTCTGAAATGTTTGTTCTAGTTCTGTGAAATGTGTCATTGGAATCTTGATGGGAATTGCACTGAACCTGTAGATTGCTTTGAGGGGTATGGACATTTGATGATGTTAATTCTTCTTGTCCATGAACACGGTGTGTGCTTCTACTTATTCGTATCTTCTTCAGTTTCTTTCTTCAGTGTCTTACAGTTTCCAAGTACAGGTCTCTTACACCTGTGGTTAGATTTATTCCTAGGTATTTTATTCTTTTCGAAGTGATTGTGAATGGATTTGTTTTCTTATTTTTCCTTTCTGTTCATTATTGTCTGTAAAAATGCACCTGATTTCTGGATATTAATTTTGTGTCCTGCTACATTGCTGAATTCATTTATCAGTTCTAGTACTTTCTTCATGGAATCTGTGGGGTTCTCTCTGTACAGTGTCTTGTCATCTGCAAAGAAAGACAATTTTACTTCTTCCTTTCCAATTTGCATGCCTTTTATTTCCTCTTGTCTGATCGCTGTGACGAGAACGCCTGTATGATGTTGGATAAGAGAGTTGAAAGCAGACATCCCTGTCTTGTTCCCAGTCTTAAGGGGAACACTTGTGGTTTTTGCCCGTTGAGTACAGTGCTTGGTTTGTATAAATGTCCTTTATTATGTCTGGGTGTGTTCCCTCTAATCCCACTTTGCTGAGAGTTTTTGTCGTAAATGGTGCTGGTATTTATCAAATGCTTTTTCTGCATCTGTTGATATGATCATGTGGTTTGGTCCTTCATTTTGTTCATGTGGTGAATCACATTTTTTGATTTGTGAATGTTGTGCCAACCTTGCGTTCCTGGAATAAGTCTCACTTGGTCAGAGTAAATGATCTTTTTGATTCATTGCTGTAATTGGTTTGCTAATATTTTGTTGAGGATTTTAGTGTCTTGTTCACCAGGGATATCAGCCTATAATTTTCTTTGTAGTGTCTTTATCTGGTTTTGGAATTAGGATAATGCTGGCCTCGTAAAATGAGTTTGGAAGCCTCTTGAATTTTTTGAAATAGTTTGAGGAGAGGTGTTAGTTCTTATTGGAATGTCTGGTAAAATTCACCTGTGAAGCCATCTCGTCCAGGGTTTTTGTTTGTTGGGAGTTTTTTCATTGCTACTTCTATTTTACTAGGTGTAATCTGTCTACTCAGATTGTCTGATTCTTCCTGATTTAGTTTTAGAAGACTGTATGTTCCTAGGAATTATCCATATCGTCCAGCTTGTCCAGTTTGTTGGCATATTAAGTGGTTACTGTAAAACTTGGCATTTCATTAAACTCAGATGATTTTAAAATAATCTTTCAGTGCCTGCTCTTCCTCATTCAGCCAGAAGTGCTGAAGGTACAGCAGTCTGGCACATGGTCTGACATACAGTAGGCACCTATTAAATGCTTACTGAATGGGTGAGTGAGTGAGTGACTTAATGGAGAACCTAAGGCACAGAGAATTAGACACTGTCATCTGCACTCCTGACTTTACCAGTCAGCTCTAGTGTGGGTTGCTTAAAATGTTCAGAGAAAACAAACAAACGCATAGATACAGCGTAGGCTGATTGCCAGAGGGGAGCATGGGTAGGGGAGGAGAATGGGAAGGGGGTCAGATGGCTTCTGTGGTGACGGAAGGGGACGAGTTCAGATGGTGAGCCGTGGAGGGTGCTGATGTCGTGTTACGAAGATGCGCACCTAACACTCGTACGATGTTATTCACCAGTGTTTCCCCCAGTAAATTTAATTTTAAAGATAAATAAAAATATAAAATAAAATCGTGTTCCTCCTCCTTTGTAAGCCGTCGATACTACCTCCACTCCATGGTTCTATTTCTAGTGAATGTTGCCCTTTCTCTAGTGACTGTGGAGGAACCTTCTGCTTTCGAGATTATTTGGGTTAAAAATCCTGTCTGATCTCTTGATCCTAAAACAAAGTCACGGGGCAATATTCAAATACACCCCTGTCCACGTATGTGAATATATGTGGACAAAGAGGAGATACCTTCCTGTTCCCAGAAGTAAACTTCTTGTCTCTGTTTCTCTTTTTTGTTTTTAGTTCTGCCTTTCCTTGAAGCATCTTTCAGAAGGGCAGTTTTAATCTGTCAGACCTTTTGACAAATAGGTTTAAAACAGTTACTTTAAAAAAACCCTGTTATTTTTGTGCCCAGGAAACGAGCTGCTTGTAAGTCAGTGAATGGCCCCCACAAGTACAAAGGGAACCCCAAAGACGTCAAACCACCAGACCTCTGGATCCATCACGAGAGGCTGGAGCTGAAACCCATCGATAAGTCTCCAGACCCAAACCCCGTCATGACGGACACTCCAATTCCTCGTAACTCCCAAGATATCACCCCAGTCGACAATTCCATGGACAGCAACATCCATCAGAGGCGGAATTCGTACAGAGGTGCAGGTTTTCCCCGGATGTTGGGAGACTGTTTTCATTTAAATCACTTTTCATCTCATTGAGTTGCCTTACATTTGGTGATTCCTGTACGAGGAGAGATTGAAAAAAGTATGTGCTATGGGATTTCGTCAGCATCTGATGGGGGACAGCTAGCTTGGTATGGGACATGGGCTTTGTACCTGGATGAGACTCCTTTTAGTTAGGTCTCATCAGGCTTCCCCACCTTGATGCTCAAGCATTTGAGACACCCAGCCCCTATCTGTGCATTTTGTTCTGTCCCTGTAGTTGGGGTCCAGCTGACACTGTTCGGAGTGTCCTTGGTCTGGATGCTCGTACAGATGCCACACCGAAGCGTGGTGGTGAGCACTGTGCCAGCTGCATTGGCTCTCAGAAAGGGCTGCTGTAACGCGCTGATATTCATTGTCCTCTTCGCTTCCTGCAGAAATGCCTTGTCCCCGTTTTCTTGTTTGTGAACACCCCACGGAAAATAGTTTTTGGCTGAGGCGTCTCGGTGGCCTACAGCACACGCTTTTAACCAGCCTCGCATTTGGTGTCTAGGGCATGAATCGGAGGACAGCATGTCTACACTGGCTGGAAGGCGAGGAATGAGACCGAAAATGATGATGCCCTTTGACTCCCAGCCGCCCCAGCGTAAGTTAAAAGTCTCTTTTCTCTGGTGCTGCTGGTCTGCTTGGTTGTACCGGGGACTAGCCGTGGATGATCCCCTCGGCTTCACTTGGTCCTGACACAAAAGGTAGTCTACCGGAGGTCTGGCAGCTTGAGGGACAAAGTGTCAAAGAGTTGCCATGTTTTGTAATTAATATTACTGAGACTAGCTTCTTTAATTATAGGGAAAAGAAGGTAAAAAGCCCATTTCCCAGTCTTCCAGGAATAGGGAGGTAACCAGTCTCCCTAAAAGTGCATAGCATCTCCACAGGAGAGATGGGGAAGCCCCTGTCCAGGCTGGGGGCTAAGGACAGCCAGATGTCAGTTCAGCTTCTTAACACGTACTCAGTGTTGATAGGCACCTGTGGAAATTTTTTTAGTTAGTAGACTTTATTTTTAGAGGAGTTTAAGGTTGACAGTATAGAGTTTTTAAAGAAATGTTTTCAATCTTATCTGACCCATGGGCCTCACTCTGATAAGCATAAAAGTTGCCCAACCTCCTGTAGTAATGTGTGAAATGCAAAATAAGTTAAATGTCGTAATTGAAAGCCAAAAAAGCAATGGACAAGTCAATTCTTTTCTTCAAACTAAGCCTTTCAGACCAGCTGGCACAGTGGTGCTTCCGGTGGAGGGTCCCCCGTACCACCCTAGAATGATAAGAAGCCACCTGTCCGTCAGTACCAGGTTTTACGAACTGCTCGATCTTGAGGGGCCGGCTCTGACCTGAGTGCAGGCCAGCAGCCCTCCGCACCCTCAGATGCCGAGGTCCACCACTGCAAGCACCAGGTCCTGAAAGCTTGTGTTTCCGTTTAACCTAAATGAGCTTCTGAATTTCTTATTTCTTAAAAGATGTCCCATTTCAGAACTCCAGCCCCTTCAGTAGTGTCATAGATTCAAACAGTCACAGATTTCTACACATACATGGGTGCAGCATGGCACCCTGTACTTGGGAACGGGTGGGCCCCTGGTATGTAGGTGTCTCCGTGCACACCCTCTGTCCTGCTCCCTCACTGGGCGCGAACATTGTAGGCTCTAAACTTTAAAAACCAGCTTTGGAAGAGTAAGGGCCAGTTCATGTATAGGTCATTTCGGCACAAAGTGCTTCTTGCTCAGGGGCCCGCACTTGGAAGTCTGCAGGGAGAGACCATGGTTTCCCTCTTACAGCAGACTCCCCAGGTTTAAAAATGCAAATGTCCAAAAAGAATTAATTAATCCATTCCAGTTCCTTTTGATTTATAAGTTAGTAGCTTTACTGTTTGTTGTTTGTATAAGACTTTAGGTCTTACCTTGCTGGCTTGTTTTTAAGCCTTATGAAGTTTGACTATTCCCATTCCTGGATTTGATGCTTTTAAATATGTTAAGAAGGAAAGACATGGTGTACCAGGTGATACCATTCCTTTTTTTTTTTTTTTGGTGGTGGTGAAGGTAGAGGAATGTGCATTGTTTGTAATATTATTTAATTTGTACCTCAGTAACTGGACGGGTTAGTTACCCGTTAGACGGGAACCTTTAAGAATCTGAAACCAGGTTCCTCGAATACTTTGACCTTCAGGTTTTGAGATACCCTTTTCCCCACATGGCTAGACTCTGTACCCACCAGCCACCTGCTATAACCTTGAACTAAATGGCTGAGTGCAGCTGGGAAGGCCTTGCCCAGCAGCTAATGATGGCCGTCTCTTGTAGGCGCACACTTTCACATGGTCTTATATCTTACTTCATTTGAAAAGACTGGAAGTGCCTTAAAAAAAAGGAAAGCCAATTACGTTTTTTTCTTTTGTGAGAGTCCTCTCTACCTAGACTGCTTTCAAGTAGGTAAAAATCAGGAAGCTTACTCCTCTCATCCCAGCCTTAATTCTGGAAAACACTGGCTCTGAAGCCCTGCTTCTGAGAACCACTGGTCTTCCCCAGGGGAGACAGACTCGCAAACCACCCTGCGAACCTTCCTCAGCCGGCTTTTCCAAGATGTCTTTTATTCCAAAGGACCCCATGAGCCTCTGGTCCCTGAGCAGGGAGAGTCCCAGTGGTGTCCGCAGGCCGTAAGGAGGGGCAGTGACACTCCAGGATCCCTATTGGTTGTGTCACCTGTTTATTTGCAGGTGGCCGGGACAGGAGGTAACTGGAGAAGAGAGGTGTCTGTTTCATTGGCTGGGATTCCCTTCACCAGGGTACTGTTGAGTGGCCCCACAGAGATCTAGGGGGATCCACAGGGACAGGAGGCCTCTTCATAGACTCCAAAGGCTAGTTAAGTTCATCACAAAGTTCATGAGGCCCTTGCCTAGAGAATGAAAGGTCCCCTGTGTTCCTGGTCATCCCTGCCTATTGCCTACTCAGGAGCTTTTGAGCAGACTATCTGGACCTTCGACATTCTACAAGTCCTCTAAAGAGAACTCCCAAACTGGTCTTCTGGTCTTGTTTCCATCCCTGGGATCGATCATGCAGCCTCATTAAATAAAAACGCTGTCGTCATAGAAAGTTGTATGTGGAATATCTGGATGGAAATCTGGATTTGCTCAGCTAAATGCAGCAAATGTCACTCCTTAGGCAGTGTGAGAAGGAAAGAGCCAACTGGGGAAGATCTACGTGTATTTTAAAGTGTGAGTGGGTGTGGCTGAGCTCCCAGACTGGAAGGTGCACGAGACGGTGCCGTAGGCCCGGGTTTCAGCTTTTAGTGCCAGATTGGACCTTGAGAGTTCAGTTCCATTCGCATTCCTTTTAAGGTAAAACTGATTAAACAGCTGCTCATTCATTCGGGCTGCATACCTGTCGCATGCTTCCTTCAACACGTCGGAAGAGGCAGGATGAATTAGGAACGTATGTGACAGAGGAGGGACTTAACATCCCTTTAGCAGGAGAAAAATTACAGAAACCTGAACCATTGTTTCTTACGGATTTACATTATGTGAAATACTCAAGTAGACTTAAAACTCATATAATCCATGTTTATTGCAGAACTATAAATGAAAAGAAAAAAATTGTTTAATCCTGATCCCTCTTCTCCTAGATGATCACCATTAACATTTAGTATGTATTCCTCCGAGTTCTTTTTCTGCCTGTAGATACATAGACATACGCCCAGGAGTCTGTTGGTTGTTTTAAAACAAGTGTGAAATCCGTGGCTAACTGTCCAAATCCAGCCAACTGCCCCCAGGAAACCAAGGGAATGGCCGCACGGTGTGGGGGGCGGGGGGAGGGCTTTGCTCTTGAACTGTGATTTGTGTGTGTCTGTGCAAGCATGTTAAGCATTTCTCTGTCTTGTGTTCGTTCACAGCCGTGATTAGTGCCCATCCCATCCATCCCCTCGATAACCCTCACCATCACTTCCACTCCAGCAGCCTTGCTTCTCCAGCTCGCAGTCATCTGTGCCACGCAGGCAGCCCATGGCCCACGGGCACACCCATGTCCCTTTCAGACAGGGCCAGTTCCACAGGTGAGAGACAAGGGCCGAGCCCAGGTGGCAAGCGTCCCAAAAGATGTGGCAAGCTGAAATGGGAAGGACTTAACCCTGCTTAGGAGGTTTTGGAGTTTTCTAAGTGTTGTATATTTATCATAACACTTCTGTTCCTGACTCATGTGTTTCTGTAAAATTTACCCTCTTTTTCTTCCAAAGTTTTAAGGGCTCAGTGCAAGTCGTTTTAGCTAAAACACAGTAACTAATTATATAACCATGTCTTGTTCCATCAGTTTGTATCTTAATTCAGTTATATTTTCAGTTAGTTAATTTTTTTAACACTCCAATGTGAAAGGAGACTCATTCAGGGTGATTTTCAGAAACTTGAGGTCGATTTTGCCTCTCAACCACTCGAATGTCGGGAGGGCCGCAGGGCAGCCCCAGGCACTGCTCACGGTGGGTCCTCACCCTGTGTCGGGGAGCACGGCAAGGGCCGCGTGCGAGGCGGCAGGGCCAGCAGCCCCGTGGAGCCGGTGCACATCCTGACCCTCAGGTTGCCTGGTGGGTTACTGACGGAAGGGAGGGCTGCCCGGGCAGGAAACTAGCGTAACCGTCTGCGGCGTGTTTAAGGGAACCCACGGCCAGACACACGCGTTCCAGTTTGGAAACCGTAAGAAACAGCCAGACACACGCGTCCCAGTTTGGAAACCGTAAGAAACAGCCAGACACACGCGTCCCAGTTTGGAAACCGTAAGAAACAGCATTCCCAGAACCGTTTTCTGGAGGAAATAGTGAAAGCGAGGGAACAGCAAATGAAACAGATGGACTGCTCCTCACTGATTGAAAATTAATTTTCGCCCTCACTTCTAAGGTGCAAGTCTAGTAATGTCTTGTAGATGCAGCTCTTAAGTCTCATGGTAAAGAAGAGTCAGGATGCCACTAGCAGAGCTAAGTGTTGGGGGGTCCTGGGAAATAAGAGGATTTCAAGTGAGTTCCATTTTAGGGGAACCTCAAATCATGTTTTTTTTCTTTCCCTTGTCACACCACCGATTGAAGCGAAACAACATGACATGCTGCCACTTCACCCAAAAGTGGTGTTTTTACTTTGCCCTTTCTTGACGGCTCAGTGGGTCATTAGCAAAAGGAACCTTAAATCTTCACGCCAGGAATTCAGCCCGCCATATCCCCTCTGCTTTACCTCTGAGCAATTGCAAACATACCCAAAGCATCCAGTGAAGACGAAGGCTTTGTTAAGGGATGCCCAGTAACTCCCAGAGTTACCTCCTCCCAAACCTTCTCTGGGTTCGAGAGCGCTGCCTGAACTGACACCCAAGTTTCGGGCCCTGCCTGTAGGGTAAGACCGTGCACCTGTGGGTGTATGGAGACCGAAGTCTGCCTCACAGGCGTAGTCTCAGGTAGAACAGGGGCCGGAAAGCCGCCCTCGAACCTGCTCTCAGGAAGCAGTCTTGTGTCCTGAGGCAGAGGAATGTCCCCCACAAGGACATGGGCCTGCCCATGTGCATGGTGGGCTCTTCCCAGGCAGCTCGGCCCTCTGCCTTCCTCCCAGATGAGGATGGGGAGGGTCAGCCAGAAGCTGGCAGCTCCCACCCCCCCATCCTCCTGGTCTAGCATTGGTGAGAGGGAAAGTAAGGATTTTTTCAGTGACCAGAGGGGATGAAAGCAGGTAAAACTAGTGATAGAGCCCCTGAAGATAGAGAGCAAGTATCTGGAAGTGATCCGAGGTCTCACGTCAGACTTGCATGAGTCTCCGGAGCTCAGTGCCGTCACAGCCCTGTCCATGAGGGCCAGGAGGACCGGGGCTCGGTGGCGGGCCTTGCCCTGCAAGCTCTGTCTGCAGCCCCACCACCAACACAGGGAGAGAGAGCACCTCCCACTGGTCCAAGTCACCATGTGTCTCAAACAACTGCAAGTCAGGAGGTCGGCCCCGTGCCGACTTTTGCCGCAGCCTGGTTTTCCCCACAGGCCAGGGGTGTTGCCCTGTGTCAGGTTCATGCCTCAGGGAACACGTGTGCCTGTTGCCCTCTGCATCTGGACAGCCAGAAACAGCACCAACTCACGTAGGCAACCCTGTTACCTTTTCACACTTCCCACCATCTCTTAGGCTTTCAGAAGCTTATTAAATTAAGGCAGCTCAGGCAGCCAGGGTAGGCCTGTGTGCCCAGGGTGACCTGACATATCTGCCAGGACAGGCTGACGTGGTCCAGGCTGAGGCCTGCTCTCTGTCTCCTCGTCCTTGCTCCCCACCCTCACCAGCTGCCTCCCAGCCTGGACCCAGGGCGCACGGCATGGACCAGCAGCTCCCAGCTGTGGTGGTGGCTGGCTTAAGCAAGCTTAGGAAGTGAAATCCCCAGCCACCCTTTGAGAGAATGAGAACTGTCCTAGGCCTGGTAGGACCATCACAGCTAGGCTTTCGGCACTTGAGGAGGGTGGTGAGTCCCTCATCCCTGCGACCCAAGACCTTTAAGCTAAGGGGTAACACTCAGGACTTGCATAGCCTGTCTCCTGAGAGCCCAAGAGAACAGATTCATTGCTGCCTCTGCTACAGGGCAGGGAAGTAGCCTGGAGTTCTGCAGGCTGTTCACGCATTGCTCCTTAACAGGATCATTTCCTTTTTTAAGGGTGAGGACTCCAGGCATCAGGGAAGGCCCTTCAGGCTCCCAGGGGCAGCCTCTTGTCCTGAGCTGGTGTCCTCCAGGCCCGTCCTCGGGTACGAGTGGTGGTTCGCACCTGCTCCCCTTGTTCTCCCCATACGGTCTCCCTGGGCCTCGGCTGCTGCTGCTCCCACAGACTTGGGGCAGTGGCATTATGCGTGGAAGGCAGCATAATGCGTGGTGGTTCGGAGCCTGGGCTGGGAGTCCAGCGTGGAATTCAGAGTCCTGCTTTACCTGTTCTCACTCTGTCCTAGGGCAAGGCCCAGCCTCCCAGTGCCTTCTGAGTTATTCCGAGGATTGAATGAGCCAACAAATGTAAAAACACTCGATAGTTTACAAAGAAAAGAGCCTTATTCAAGCCTCATGCTCAGCACTTTCCATAAGTCTTCTCAGTTAATCCTCAGTGAATCACTCGTCATTCTCCCTGTTTTATAGGGAAAGAAACAGACCCTGAGAGATTCACTGACTGCCAAGTTCACCCCGTTAGTGTGCCAAGATCAGAGGTCAGGTCCACCTGACCTCAGGCCAGGGCTTTCCTGCCCCGTCGTGCTGCCTTCCAGAACAACCCCAACCCTTTGTTACTTACTCTGAGATAGGCACCATGTTCGTCCTGAAACTTCCCTTCTCTAGGCTGTCTGGCCCCAGCACCCTTCGTTCACATGACGTAATCTTAAAGCTGTCCGCAGACCTCTCAGCTGGCCGCCTGTCCAGGTCGCACCTGAGCTGCGGGGCCGCTGCTCTGGAGAGGCCGTGCCCAGTCCGCCGAAAGCAGGCAGGGCCTGTGGCATGGATTCTCCTGCAGTAACCGCCCGGCCAAGCGGCTGCTTGTCAGGTACCCAGCCAGGCTTGGGGACTAGACATGTCACCTGTGAAAGGCCAGGCCTGCGACTGTTGATCAGTGAGTGCAACTTTAAATGTTCTTTTAAAATTATTTACATTTTAATAGACAGTAGTCTCTCAAACCTTTGTATGTGCTGTATAGAGGTACCAAGGAGAACTTCAAATCTGCAAAGTGTGACCACTTACCTGTGTGGTAGGTGAAAGAAATTCTAGCAGCTGGCTGGCACGACTGTTTGAAACTGCTTTTAGATTAGTCCATTCTTAGCCTTGGTGGTGGTGCGAATCCAGGGTCCTCAGTGCTTACTCAGCTGCTTTCAGGGGCCCTTAGAAAGAGCCAGAGCCCTGGGGTGTACATGTGTTTAACGGTTTGAAAAAGGCTAACATCTAGACTCTCCCGCTGTAGAATCCGTTCGAAACACCCCCAGCACTGACACCATGCCGGCCTCCTCGTCTCAGACGTGCTGTGCTGATCACCAGGACCCCGAAGGTGCTACCAGCTCCTCTTACTTGGCCAGCTCCCAAGAGGAAGATTCAGGCCAGAGTCTTCCTACAGCCCACGTCCGCCCTTCCCACCCACTGAAGAGCTTCGCTGTGCCTGCCGTCCCGCCCCCGGGCCCTCCCACCTATGACCCCGCACTGCCAAGCACACCATTACTGTCCCAGCAAGGTGAGTGAGGGCGGCTGCCCTGGAGGGACCCTTTGGCTCTGGATTATGGCAGAAGTCACCTTTCTTTAAAGAATAGCAAAGCAAACACCCTCTACGCCTCTCCCAGCGATTTAGAGTGGCGGGTGTCATTGCCCTGCTCAGGGAGGGTGTGGGCTCCCTGCTGTGGGGATGCACAGGACCCGGAGACTGAGCAGCTCTGGAGTGTGAGCTGACTTCTTAGATTGTGCTTTGGGTGCAGGATCCTTGGTGGTCACATCCGGTAGCCCGGCTCTGAGCAGCCGGTCTCTGCCCAGCTTCCCAGAAGGGACCCTGCGAGCCAGAGGAGGGAGGAGCCGGGAGGCCAGGGCTTGGGAGGGAGGAGGGGCCTTAGGAAGTGAATTCCCGAGTTCACGCAGCGAAGCCCAAGTGCCCTGGCCTCAAAGGCAGGCCTTTTGCCTGCTGTTCCACATTATTATGTTACGGTGGTATGTTTTGGAATAAGTCAGTGGTTTTTTCAAGCCTTTTGTTCTGAAGACCCCTTTATGTTCTTAAAAGTCATCAGGGCCAGAAAAATGTTTTTCCTCAATGTGTACCACGTTAGAAATTAAAACTGAGAAATTTTAAAACTAGTTCATTTATTTAAAAACAGCCATACAACCCTGGCCGGTGTGACTCGGTCGGTTGGAGCACTGTCTCATAGCCGAAAGGTTGCAAGTCTGAGTCCCAGTCAGCACACACCTAGCTGTCCTGTCCCCCGTCTGCACGCATGTGGGGGACAGCCAGTGGGGCTTCTCTCTCGCATCAGTGTTCCCCTCCCCCTGCCTCTTACTCTGGAAGCAATGAAAAGTGTCCTCAGGTGAAGACAGGGAAAAATAGCGCTGCATCTGTCATGTTAAGGTAATAGCGTATTTTTGTGAAAAATAACTTTTTCAAAACAAAAATAAAGGGAGTGGTGGCATTGTGGTGTGTTTTGCAAACCTCTCAAACGTGTGGCTTCATAGAGGGCAGCTCCCACCTGCTCCTGCATTCGTTCCGGCGCAGTGTGTTGTTTCGGTCCCAGTGTGAGGAGAAAGCCCGGCCTCACAAATATGTAGTTGAAACAGGGAAGAGTATTTTTGCAGCTTGTTCAGATAACCACGGATAATCTTTTTGATCTACAGCAAAACTGAGCAAGCTGTAGTTTCCTACGCTTTTATTTGTAACGTGAAGCCAGGAACCATCTCCATTCCATTAAAATCCTAAAAATGCGTTCATTTATGTTACCAAAGTCTGTAAATATTGGGAAGCTCTCACACTCATGGTGGCAGATAGAGGGTTTTCAAAATTCTAATTTTACTTGAAACTTAAATTTTATCATTGGCAATAAATACTGTCCATTCCTTTCCCTGAAGTGACTGGCCTACTTCACTCACTCTCTAAAAAGTGTCTGCCAGGCGCTCCGGCCCACACGCCGGGCTTGTCGGGCTGTCTGTGCGGCAGCGTCAGTGTGCGTGCTCTCCATCCCGTCACGGGCCGTGAACGGATGCGTGACCGGAGACTCAATATGGTAGTTTTCCCTGTTTTGTTACGGATGAGCCCGCGTTACAGTGACTGTTTCAGGCTGCAGGTTGTGTCAGTGAGCGACTTCACGGTCCAGCGGTGTGACCCCTACAGTTTGGCGGCACTGCCATCACTTCTGCCCCGGTCCAGCAGTGTGACCCCACTGGGGCTTTGGGTGCATCAACGTAAAGGCAAAAAATGCCTTCGTGTTATTACAAAAAGAGTGAGCTTCCCGACATCCCGCAAGGGGTCCGTACATATCGAGGCCCCCTAGACGGGGTTAGTTTTCTAGAGGCAAATGGAGTATTTTCTCTGGCCTTTCGGGTGCCCTTTGTCCCTCCTTCCACCCTGTTCCAGTGCCTTCCCGGAGCAGGCCCTGCACTGGGTCTGGGTGCGTCCCTCACCCTGAAGCAGCGTTTGGACCTTATGTCCCTTCGAGAGGTCTGGGTGGGAGCCAGCTCAGCCACACGCCTGACGGCGCCTTTCCCCTCAGCTCTGAACCACCACATTCACGCAGTGAAGACGGCCTCCATCGGGACTTTAGGAAGGAGCAGGCCTCCTGTGCCCGTGGTGGTTCCCAGCGCCCCTGAAGTGCAGGAGACCACAAGGATGCTGGAAGACTCCGAAAGTGTAAGTGCACGGGGCTCTCGGCCCAGCCAGGACGTCTAGGGGCCTGTCTCAGGGCCCGAGAGTGTGCTGGCCCAGAGCACGAAGCAGGGTCACTCATCACTCAGCAGGCAGGCGCCAGTGGGCGTCTCCTCAGAGCTGGGAACTGTGCTGCACAGGCTGCCTCCCATCCTCACCAGCCCAGCTAGGGGTTTTTTCCTCCCCTGCCCACCCCTAGCCTTCCTTTTAGTCTACCCGATCCTCTCTTCGTGGTTTGAATCATCTGCATCTTCTCTTCAGTCCCACCTCGTGACCTGTTCTGAGCAGATGCTGAAGGGGAAGGTGGTTGCTTGAGTGGATGCTCTCAAACCAAAAGCCAACAGGGTCTCTCCTTGATTTTTCTCTCTCACATTCCAATAAAGGCTTTTGCCTCTGCATTTCCAGGTACAGGGCCCAGAGATAGGGGACACAGCAACTGTGACAGAGACAGAGACATAGACAGACTGAGCAGCTGGTGGCATTTCGCAGTCTGAAGGAATGAGTGGTGGCTGACTTGGGGGCTCAGTGGCCCTGGCACCTCCTGTAATCTGTGACTCCTCGGCCAGCCAGGGTGCGGGTAGTCAGGCCTTCGGGCTGTCTGACAGTGACCCTGCAGCTCGCTCTCCGGGCTCTCCTCCTGGTGCCCCTCGGACCACGCCCGGTAACAGTGTTCTCTCTTACAGACCTATGAACCAGATGAGCTGACCAAAGAGATGGCCCACCTGGAAGGACTGATGAAGGACCTAAACGCCATCACGACAGCATAACGACCTTCACCAGGACATGACTCCAGCCCTGAGTCTCGAAGTCTGGGGACTGAGCCTTGGAAACAAGGAATTGTACAGAGGACAAGAGGACAGCACTTGAGAACAGAGTGAGCATGCAGACCCGCCCGCGCCCCCACCTGGGGCCGCCTCTCCCACGGCCGCCTGCCTCCTGGTCAGCCTGGAAGAAGCCCACGCGGAGGCTGCTTCCCTTCACCTGCTGGGACCCTGCAGGACTGGCAGAACGGCGCTCCAGGGCAGAGGCAGGAAACGCCAGCCGCACGTTTCACTCCGTGGCCAGGCAGGGCTTCGTGCTGTGGCTGCATCGCCTTCGTGGGGTGTAGATGTTGCATTTATGTACAGTTTTATTTGTGTCCCATTTCCCCTTCAGAAGTACACACTGTCAAAACCAAGGAAGTCTGTGGCGTGCTCCACCAGTGGTTGGCGTTGGCAACTCGTTCGAATTGTGTATGGGGTCATCGACGGTGCGCGTTGTTCCAGGGACTGGCTTGTTTTTTGTTTCTGTTCCTAGTTTTAATTCTGAATCATTGCATCCTCTACCAGCTGTTCACCTGTCACTCTGAGGGGGAGGAAGTGTCGCATCGCTGTTCGTAGCTTTTCTGTTATTTTTTATTACAATGATTAAAGGCCTGACTTTCTCCTCTCATCACTGTGAGATCACAGAGCTGTTGGACGATGTGTGACATTGAGAAGACTTGTTTGCTGCTTCTCTGCAGTGTCAGTGCTCGGGTGGGGCGTTCTGGGCGTGGGCATGGAGGGGCTGCAGGGGCCCGCGGCCTTCCCTCGCAGTGCTCTCCTCTGGAAGCCTGCGGAGAGTGAGGCATCCACGTCGCTGTCCGTCCCTAGCACGGCCGCCTCTGTGGTCACTGGGTTGCAGTGGGCTTTCGTTTGGACCTAGTTAAAAACTCTTCTGTGCAATAGGCGGGTTCGAGGACTTAGGGGCCTGGACGTCTCGATCAGATCCTGGTGAGAGGGTCCGTGCCGAGCAGGCAGGCTGCATTTCCATGTGCAGGAGGGACGCGGCCGGTCCACAGCCTGCCCCGCTCCTGGGGACTCAGAGGCCAGGAGGGAGACCATGACCTGCTGCTGTCATCTGTTCCCGTGGGGGAAGGTGGGGTTAAGGAAGGAGCTTCGTTTCCACTTAGGACTCCTGGCTGCTCTCCATTTCCTGTCCTCAGCCGGTCCGGCTGTCACTTCCATTAGTGAGCACGAGGCAGGCAGGGGCTGCAGTGCCCCTGAGGCTCCCTGCTTCTTTCTGAACAGTGTTCTTTAAGTAGCAAAGGATGGGGACAGAGAGGGACATGGGAGGCAGCTGTCCCCCCCCCCCCCCATCCCAGCAGCTCAGCCAAGCCCCTGGTAAAATGAGCAGCGGGTTTCTGGAGCATGTCGAGTGGCCTGGCCGCACACAGAAGCCTTTGCCTTCACAAATAGTTCATCATCTTCATCTTAAAAAGGTAAAGAGCTGAGGTGTTGGTTCTTTTTAATATTAAGAACATGTTATGAAAAAATACAGGACAGACCCTCAGGCGTCTTCCCCAGAAGAGGGCGTGGAAGGCAGTGCAGAAGACCACCTGGGCTCTGGTCCCACCACCAAGAAGAGGCCAGCTGGCGAGACCTCCGCTGGGTGACCGGCCCGGCCCCACCGGGACCCTCTTGCCTTTGTACGTTGGTTATTTCCCCCTTTTAAGTCTCTCACATATTTGCTTTTCTAGACGATGGACTCTGTATTTATTATTTGGGGGCAATGGAAAGTGCAATGCTGACTCCTGCCGCCCTGCCCACTGGCCCCGAGGACCGTGCCGGGCAGGGTTCTGCAGAGCCCCGGCATGGCACCGCTCCTGAAGAGCGCACTCCGAGCGCCTGCGCCCAGGGGGCCAGGGTCCCCAGGAGCCGCCTCACCGTCCGCCCAAAGAAACACGCTGGGTGTTCAGGGCCTTCCCTCCGGCAAGCCCTGACGCTTCTGTTACCTCAGGGCCTCGGTACCTGGGCACTGCCACAGCTGGGGCGGGGGTGGGGGGCCTATTTTTAAATAAAGTAACTGCTCAAAGTTGGGGATTTTTTAAAATTAAGAAAAAGGAAAGTTATTCTGTATTGCACCTTTTCACAATTTAATACATTTTCTTACATTTGCTGTGATTTTTGAAACGAAATCATCCATTGTGTGTCTTGTGATGTCCCACGGGAGCGGCTGCCCAGCAGCACCCTCCGAGAGGACTTGGAACAGATGTGTCTGCCGCTGTGTCACCCGCTGGAGGGGACGGGGGGCTGCGGGGGCCAGCTGCTGTGCACACTTGTTTGGCCTTTTCTGTAGTTGATGCTGTAAACTCTATGGCTTTTTAAAAAACAATTTCATGTTTTTATTTAGCATTGGAAATCCAATACACTTTTTTAATCCAATCAAACTCTGGTTAGAGTCATTTTCTTTTTTCTGTAGGAAAACAGAACTGCGGAGTCCCTGTTTCCCAGCCTCAAATTGACCTCACTGTCCCTCACAACTGCAAAGGCAGGACTTCTCAGGGCCCAGGGGGTGTGGCCCGGGGCCAGGAGGCTGCAGGCAGAAGGTGTCCGCTGGCCCCCAAACTGAGTCCTGTCCCTGTCCCACCCATCACTGCTGCCCTGCGGGGGCTGAGCAGCCTGAGGAATCAAAGGTACCTCCTGACAGAAATAGCGGAGCGAGCCCAGCAGGGAAGTGCAGCAGCTGCTGGGGCAGTGCCCCAGGCGGCAGCACACACCCTTGGCACGCGCGTACAGAGGCCTCCCCGCTCCCAGCCTGCCTCTCAGGGTGGAGCAAAGCTGCTGCAGGTGTCCGCACCTGTCTGCAGGTGTCTGTGGGTGAAGCCTGCCCTCCCCAGGCCGCCTCACCCGACTGTGTTCCTCTGTGCCTTCGCTCAGGCTGCTGTAACAAAAACACCGTAGACTAAGGGTTTTAAAGAGCAAACATTTGTTTCCCAGTTCTGGAGGTCCGTGCTCACGCTGCGCAGATGTGCTGGGGTCTGGTGAGGGCCTGCTTCCTGGTTCTTCATAGACTCATGGATGTCTCCCCTCTCCACCCTCACCGGGCAGTAGGAAGAGCTCTCTGGGCTCTCTGGTCCATTTCATGAGGGCCCCTCCCTCATGCCCTGAGTACCTCCCAAAACCTCCACCTTTACATCACATTGGAGGTTAGGCTTTCAACATGCAAGTCTGGGGAGACACGCCATCCAGTCCGTGAACACTGAGGTACAGCCGACAAGGCTCTGCACTTGGAGGAGTGATGAGCACAACGGCCGCAGGCCTGCCCTCCATGAACTTGCAATAGAGTGAGGGCTGGACACCGACCGGCCCCAGCCTGCATTCTAACTGCTCCCTCTGCCCCGGGACCCCATCTGCTCTGCCGACTGTACTTCATGAACCCAAATCCCATCATTCCCATTAGGGGCGCCCTACTGGCCTCAGCGTGGAGTCGCAGCTCCCAGTGCTGAAGTTGGTGCTTGTCTTCCACAGCCTCCAGGTCCAGACGCCCGTCGCCTGTGCACCCTGATCCCCAGCCACCTGGGAAGGCGGCCTGGGAAACACTTCTCAGGGCTCCACGCTGCTGCTGTTGTAACCAGAGACCCAGTGCTGGTCCCCTGCACACCCGTCGGCGGTGCTCTTGGCGTAGTTTACAGGGTTTGTCTGTCCGTCTTTTTGCACTGGACTGTGAGTGCAATGGGGACATGACTTCTCATTCCTCCCTGAATGCTGAATGCCACTGGCAGTTCATGACAACAGCAAAGCTTGTCTCCCGGCTGGGTGGACAGACAGTCAGGAAGACTTAGGGCCTGGAGTGTATTGGAAGGCTTCCCACACATGCAGCACTCCAACTTTCCCTTGGAGGGGTCATAGTAGGGCAGGGATACTGGTGCCAGGACCCCCCCACTCCAGCAGCCCCCTTTGGGTGTCCTGGGATGAACTTGGAAGATACCAAGAACTGCCTGCCTGGCAGGGTCATAAGAAATGACCCTAGTGTCCAAATGACCAACTGGGTGCTGGGAACTAGGGCAAGGATGTCCACCACACCAGGCCAGGAGGAGCATTATGAACAAGGCTTCCTGTGAAGAAGGTATGTCCCCTTTCCCAGGCCATCGTCCCTTCCCAGTTTCAGCCACCTCCTGGCGAGGCCTGATCTCATTGGCAGAGACCAGAGAACAGCCCTCAGATGGATGGGGAAGGGGGATGGGTGGGGATGGGTGGGTCTGGAGCAGAGCCAGGAAGGGCCAGCTCAACCCACACAGACAAAGGGCCCCTACCGCGGGTGCCCAGCTTCACGCCTCGGGTTTCCAGCGACCGCAGGAGGAAATTCACCAGAGGGGCTGGGACAGACATAGAAGATGGTCATTAAAGAAGAATGTTTTACATTTTCATAATCATTAAAAGTATCTAACGATGAAAATGCCATTCAAAATTCTGATTACCCTCTGAGTAAAATGGACCATACTCGTCTCAAAAGGCTCTCTCAGTCAACCAGGAGTTAGAGGAGTTTCAGAAATGAAAGGTGGGCCTGAGCTCAGACACGGTTACCGGCAGCTCTGGGCTGCACGAGAGGATGAGAAGAGGGTGTAACGTCCTTGGATGTCCTGGGGGCGGAGCCCAGTGCTGGCGACAGGTATGATCAGCAAGATGGTGAGAGAGCCAGGTGCTAGGCGGGAAGTGTCCCGTGGGAAACGGCTGCCCCTGGGATGCCCCAAAGAACTTTTTAAAATTAGAAGATGCCAGAGGCAAAGCCATGCTGTTAGCTCCGCCCACTTTTCCGATGTAACCCCTCCCACCCCCCCACATGTGTAACCTCTGCCCTGGGCACGGAGCCTTGTGCGAGCAGCTGGCTCCCGCGGTAAGGAGAGGGGCATCCACACCACAAGCCTGGCACCGGGGGGGTGGCCATAGTGGGACTGGTGTACTCTGAGCCAGAAGGGACAAAAAGAATCTAAACCTGAGAATTCAGAGAAAATCCAGGGGACACGGGAGGGGACGAGATTTTTCACAAGTCAAGAAATGTGAATTCCAGTTATTGGAATTCTTAAAATCTCATCCGGACTTTAAGGGTCAGGCTGACGTCCTCAGTGGGTGTCACCATCTCAGGGGCCCAGAGCGAAGCCCCATGGCCCTCAGGGACATAGGATGGTTCATTAGTGGGTCTGCTTCCTCCTGCCCCTGGTGCTCTCAAATATCCCCCCAGTGGCTCCTCTTTGCTGCGTGTTGGACCTGCTTCTCACTGAACACCTCTCCGGCCTCAGCCCCACACTCTGTGAGGTGGCTTCTCTAACGCCAATCCAACCTCTCTCCCCTGCTCCCCCTTGTGCCATAGCTCTCTCCCCGACCTGCATCACCTGCCCGGTAGAACGGAGTCCCACATGACCCTGGTGCCTCATTGCTTTTATTTGCCACTTGAGGTGCCCTTTCAGCCAAATTTGGCCCTAGCAATACAGAGCGGTTTGCACTTACAGAGTAAGGCACACTGCCCCACCCCCTTCCCTGGCCACTGGCTTCGTTGGCCTGGTAAATTTCTACCTATCTTTAAAGACCCGGCCTGACCACCCAAATCCCCTGATGGCTCTTGTTCATGTTTCTGCCTCTTCCAATATATGCAGCTCCTGAAGGAAAGCAATTGTGTTTGTTTTGGGATTCTCCCTCCCAGTGCCTAGCACATAGTAGGTGTTCACGATGATGGACTTGAAGTCACCAGGGCCTGGTGCTCGACAAATTCTGAATTTTTTCTGGGAGTACATGTTCAGAAGGGTTTTGCAGAGGAGGTGAGGCTCAGCTGAGCCTGGCAGGCTGTGCATCTGGAGGGAGGGGTGTTGCAGAGCCAAGGACCTGCCCACGTCACGTGGCCATCAACATATCACCTTCGAGAGAGCCACCCTGCGTCACACCGCACCAGGGCCTCGAGAGCTGCTCGGCTTCCTGCCATTGCATTCAGTGCCAGGGCCCCAGCAGGCCACTGAGAAGACCTGGAGGGTGCACGGGGCTGGCACTGGGCTCCCCAAATCCCTGGGCCATCGCAAGGGCAATTTTGGACCCAGTCCAGCTGGATTTATTTGGCCAGGTGCCACAGGGGGTGGTGAGGCCTAGTGAGTTAAGAATAAGGTGGTCCCTTCCATAAGCTCAAAACCCAGGACCCCCAGAGAATTCTGGGTGGCTTTCTGAAAGAGGACAGAAACAGCTGGGATCCATTCTTGAAGGCAAAGGGATAGATCAGGCTTCCACAGACAAAGTCGCCTTGGAAACCAGGGGAGAACCAGCTGACGACCATCCCAGACTCACACCCAGAAGGGAAACTGTCGGAACCAAAACCGAGGAAAACTCAGGGGAGGCAGGTGGAGTGAGAGGAGGAATATTTGGGGCCAGTCAGAAAAGGATCTTCCTCGCCCAAAAAGGTGGGAATCGTTCATGGTTTCTTAAGTACTTCTGAAGGCTACTGTCCGCCAGGCACTGGGTGCACGGTGAGGAAGCCCCCCTCTGCTGAGGCGTTCGGTCGACAGCGCACAACTTAACGGGCAGAATCGCCATCCAGCCGGAAAAGCACTCCGACACCCGACAAAGGGACCCGGCAAAGCAAGGGGCCTGGGGCTGCAGGGTCAGTGGCCAGGAGGGTGGTGGGGGGTCACCAAAGGAAGGAAATGGAGTTTTTTTAGTACCACTTGCACTCGATCCGAAAAGCAGGGACAATTCACCTACTGTTCAAATTACAACAGAAATACTTCTAAATGGTTCGATCAAAAGAAAGCGAGGGAATTCCCCAGCAGAAGCCCAGAAAACTGAATCCAAGTGGTGAATGAAAAGGTGAGCTGGCACTTTTCTGGGGAAAGGCCTAACACCGGAAACCTGGAAAGGGGAGAGGAAGCCTCCCGGGATGGAGGAGCCACCCTGTCACTGCGCACAGCCAGTGCTGCCAGGGACACGGGTGAGAGCGCGGCGCGGGAGAAGCCCGCCCGTCAGGAGAGGAAACCAAGGGCAGCCCGGCTGGCACTGCCGTGTTTAAAAAACAAGTAAAAACCTTCATCTCCCTTGAGAATTTGTTGCAGGCTGTTGTGTCTATACTCATAAGGAATATTGGTCTGTTGTTTTCTTTATTCTTTTCTCCTTTTCTTCTTTTTGTATTTTTTAAGTCTGGTTCTGGTATCTGTGTAATACTGGCCTCATAGAAAAAGGAACATGTTCCCTCATCCTCCACCTTCTAGAAGAGTCTGTGAAGGGTTGATGTTGTTCTTTAAACATGTGGCAGAACCCACCAGAAGCCGTCTAGTCCCGGGCTTTTCTTTATGGGAATGCATCACTGACTTAATCTTGGGTTGTCACGTACCTGACTCAGCTTTGGTAGTTTGTGTGTTTCTAAGAATTTGTTTGCTTTTTCCAGGTTGTCTAATCTGTTGGCACACTCTTGTTCATAGTGTTCCCTTATAATCCTTTTTATTTCTTAAATGTTGGTGATAACACCCCTTTCATTCCTGAGGTTAGCGCTTTGAGACTCTCTTCCTCTCCCTCCGTGTGTGTGTGTGAGTGTGTCTCCTTCGCTGGGTTTTTTTTTTTTTTTGGGGGGGGGGGTGCAAGTAGCAGCTTTATTTTCTTTGACGTAGAAAGAGCAGAGCTAAGGTGATTGCCCAAGTGAGGAAAAATTGCAACATTCGCCAATAAAAACTTTCCTTGAAACACTTATTCAGATCCGTGTTAAAATCACTGACTGTCTTATCAAAGAAACCGCAACTTGAAGTTTATTCACAGAGATAAAAAAATTGGTAACTTGGTAAGTTTCAAAACAGTAACCCTACCCCAGAGCCACAATTACCGGAGTGGGGGGACGGGTGCGCTCTCGGCTGAGTTCCCGCAGCACCGCGCACAGTCGCTCTGCCCTGAGCCCCAGCCACTTGCAGGAGGCGCACGTTCTGACTGCGTCTCCTCCGAACCGGGCTCGGCTGCCTCCGAGTCCCCAAGAGCCTCCTCCAACTGCCAGAATTTGTCAGCTTAGAACTTTCCAAAGAGCGGCTTTCGATTTTGCCGATTGCCTTGTTTTTCTATTCTCTATTTTATGTGTCTCTGCTCCACTCTTTCTGTTTCCTTCCTTCGGCTAGCTCTGTTGGGTGTGTTTTTCTTTCCTAGCATTCCAAGGCGGGGGTTCAGGGCGCTGACCTAAGGCATCTTTAACTGTAGGAACACACTGCTCTCTCTTGTCCCCTGGGTGCCGCCTTCGCTGGCCCCACATGGGCTCTTGTCTCCGTTCTTCTCAGCTTTCACCTCCTAACATTCCTCCTGCTCTCCTCTTCCACCCTTTTGTGTCTTACAAGGGTGTTCATTCCCATATATTCGTACGTTTTCCAAGTTTTCTTCTGTTGTGATTTCTGATTTTACTGTCTGGTGGTCAGGGAACATGCTTGGCGTGACTCCAGTCCTTTTGAATTCACCGAGGCCTGCCCCGCGCCCCAGCCCGGGCCCTGCTGCAGGGCGCTCCGCGTGGGCCTGAGCGGAACGGGTGTTAGCTGTTCTGAGGTGCACGGTTCTGGGTGCCTGTCAGATGCTCGTTAGTTTATTTTTTTGTGCAGATTTTTTGTGCCCTTGCTGACTCTCTATCCTGTTGTTCTGTCATTAAAAGTGGATATTGAAGTCTACAACGGTTGTTAATTGTCTATTTCTCCCTTCCATTATGTCGGGTTTGCGTCATGAATTTGATGGCTCCGTCGTACATATGTTTATAATTGTTAAATCTTCTTGATAGATTGACCCTTTTATTACTTTAACATATCCTCTGTCTTCAGTAACGATTGTGTCTGAAAGTCTGCTCTGATACTAGTATGGCCACTCCGGCTCTCTATCGGCTAATGTTTGTGTGAGACACTTTCTCTCATTCTTTCCGCCTGTTTGTTATGCCTTTGAGTATGAAGTGTGTCTCTGTAGACAGTTTGTAGTTGGATTTTATATATATTGTATATGATACATTTAATATATTAAATATATAATATCAACAAGTACTATTCTAGTTATTTTATATATTAGTATTACATTAATACATAATAATGTATTTGTAATATATTTCACTATATATTATACATTTATGTTTTAAAACTTAATAATTTCAAGTTTTATAATTATTTACTTATATTTTATATTTATTTTATCAATATAGCTTTTAAGTCATTCTGCCAACTTCTGCCAGTTAATGTAAGTGTTTAATCTATTTACATTTTATGTAGTTACTGGTAAGGTAGGGTTTCCATGCGGCATTTTGCTATTTGTTTTCTATATGTCTGTATTTTTACCCTTCTATTACTCTCTTACTTTCTTCCTTTGTGGTAAGTAAATATTTTCCAGTGTACCATTTTAACTCCTTTGTCAAAGGGCACGATTCATAAAAGAAAAGTTTGATAAGTTGAACATCATCAGATTTAGAATGTTCACTGTTTTAAAGACCTGGTTAAGTAAATGAAAAGGCAAGCAACAAACCAGGAGGAGGTATTTGCAAAATATATATTGTATAAAGGACTGCGTTCTCCATATAGTATCCATAATGCAATAAGAAGAAAACAAATGACCAGGGAAAAGCAAGTGGATAAAAATTTGAACAGTTACTTCACCAAAGAACCCACGCGGAGAGCCAACAGACCCCAAAGCTGGCACCGCACGCCGTCCTAAAGGGTAAGAACGAAGGACGGACCACCTGAAGGGCTGCAGGGCGACACCGCGGCTGGGACGCGCGCACGCGGCCGGTGGGGATGCGGACAGTATTCCGGCTTTGGAGACTGGTCTGCAGTTTCTCTTCAAGTGAAACATAGATCACTACTTGCCGGATGACTCAACAGGCTAGCCTGGATTTATACTCAAGATAAATGAAAATCCACCTCCAAATGAAAACTTGAATATGAACGTTCGTGGGAGCTTTATTCTTAATAGCCAAAACCTGGAGACAGCCCAGCGGCGCGTCAGTGGGCGAGTGCGCAAACTGTGGCACACCCACCCAAGGGTGCACAAGACGGCGTGGGCAGACCCGGGAAGCTTTAGAGAAATGAAGGAAATCGGACACAAGAGATGACGTTGTGCACAATTCCATGCATGCAAAATTCTGGAAAGGACAGAAGTTCGGGGACAGAACGTAGACTGCTGGGGTGAGGAGCGGAGGAGGGGCTCCGCCGCAAAGGGACAGGGGGATTCGGGGAAGCGAGGGACACGCTTTGCGCCTTCATGGTGGCGGCAGTACAGGGCCGTGTAAGTCTGTCCGAACTCACTGAACTGTGCGCTGAAAGTGTGTGGATTTGTCGTATATAAATCCTACCTCAGTAAAGAAATTGGATACCGTTTGCAAGTAATAACAAAAATACAAGATACGAAGACTAAGTCCGACAAGATGCACAAACCCCCGTGGAAAACTCTAAGACTCGAGGAAAGATTCGGCAGAGAGAGTAAGTGCCCAGCAAACACCCCGCGGGCTCCCCACGCAGCTTAGCTGCCTCTGCAGCGACACTGTGGCCGGGTGACAATGGCATACGTGTCACTGCAGGAGAGAAGTCGTTGGGAACCAGTCATTTCTCCCCGGTGTCTCTTCTCCTCCCACAGTGATCTTGGAGGCCGGGGTCCAAGCTGACATCAGGGACTTTACCTGAGCTGTAATGAGCCTTCCCTGTGTGAAGCCGACGAAATGCAGGGCCTCTTCTGCTGGGCAGCGAGTGCTGACGGCCCTAACACAGAAGACATTAAAGCAGGCCTGGATGCAGGAAGAGTTACACCCTCTCATCTGTAGGAGCACAAGTTTTAATAATAATGTGCATGTAATTTCAAATCAGAAGACCATCAAGTTCTTTGTGGATCTTAACCTGACTGTACGCTGTGTGTGATAGCATAAAAACGAGAAGAGCCAAGACATTTCGTAGGAAGCAGATGGCAGAGGGCTTGCCCTGCGAGACAGCAGCATACTTCAGAGCCCACGGCCATGAGTCAGCGCACTGTCCCCACAAGGACAGGCAAGCCAATGCACTGAACGCAGAGCCTCATGCGGACCCAGATCCGACACAGAAGTGACGTTGTACATTGGCAGGAACAACTGGTTGTTCATACAGAACTGAAATGTGCCCTGACACCCCACCCAAAGTCAGGTCAGGTTAAGGACTTAAATGTGAAAGACAATCCTTCATGTTCTTAGACCTTAATGTAGAAGAACATCTTCACAACATCAGAAGAAGACAGGTTTCTTAAACCAGCAACAAAGGCACTAAGAGGTACTAGATATTTTTTTAAATATTGCTATCCTTGGCCTCATTAAAATGTAAAAATTCTGTTCATCAAAGAACATCAAAATAAAAGTGAAAATACAAGCCATAAGTGGGAGAAAGATACTGGCTTGTGTGCATGTAAAGCTCCTATGAATCAATAAAAAGAGAACAATGAGAAATTGGGCAAAATGCATAAAGAATATCTCTCAAAAGAGGAAACACAAAAGGCAAAGGAATATACCAAAAACACTCACACTTCCTAGTGATTAGGGATTTTCACATGAAGACACGATGACATATTACTAGATTGGGGAAAGTAAGAAAGTCTGATGACCCTGATTGTCGGCTAGATTGTGGAGCAAGAGTAAGCCCCAGACACTGCGCGTGGGGGTGCGGAGAGATAGGACCATTTAAAACAGCTTGGCATTGTTCTGTGAAGTGAGGAGCGATTTACCCTGTGACTCAGTTCCTCTACCCCTACGTGGAGTTTAGAGATCCTCTTACACGTCAGGAGCCATAAACAAGAACATCCGCAGGAGCAGTGTTTATACTAGCGAGAACCGTAACTGATCAAACTGCCTATCTCCAGAAAAATGCATGTGTAAATGGTGGCGTATTCATACCCTGGAATGCAACAACAGTGAAAATGGGCTAACTACGATCCAAGCATCACAGGGTCTCAAAATTACAATGTTGAATGGAGAAAGTAAATTACTAATACACATACAGCATAATACCACTCACTGGCATATAAAATTCAAAATTTTACAAGTATATTCTGTGGTTTATGAAAGCGGATGGGTATGGCCACTGCTGGTGCAGGTGAGGAAAAGGAGCATAATTTGTAAGTCAACTTAAACAATAATAAAATGTACTAAAACTGGTCTGCTTTATATTATCACAATGCATCCGCAATTCCGAACAATGTCATTGTTAACATCCTCCTTTTCACAAAGGCAACGATTCCAACCCCCACCCGGGCACGCAACTGCGCATTGTTGTGAGGCACCTTATTCCAGCAGAAACGTATCAGAGAAGTGAGGGAATGTCAGAACCAAAGCTCAGGTGACAGGAGGACCGGTGGAGAGGTGGAGCAGCTGGATGCCGTGCTCCCCTCCTCCCGCGACCACACCCAGATCACACCTAAATAATAGGCGGTCAACCTGGAGAACCACCTGAAGTCTCACCGAACAGAAGCCCAGTATCTAGGATATAAAGAAGTCACATCAAGCCTGGTAGGAGGGGCAGAGACACGAAACAGGCTGGCCCCACACCCACACGTGGTGGTTGAGAATTGGGAGGAATATCTGGCCTGCAGAGGTGCCGCCCTGAGGAGCAAGGGGTCCTAGCCCCACACCAGCCTCCCCAGCCCAGAGCACAAGTGCTGACCAGGGAAGCCCACAAAATATCTGGCTGTGAAAATCAGTGGGAATTCCATTCATCTGAGTGAGACAGAAGCTGCTGGGAGTCCAGGCGTCCTGTTAAAGGACAGAACACAGCCTTACTCACAGGCACTCACCCTGGGCCCCAGCAAAGGGATGACGGCTCACTGAGGTGCAGGAGACATACAGGGAGAAACCGAGTTTTGTGGCTTCAGGGAAGAGCTGGAAGAACATCCGCCCTTGTCCCGCAGTCAAGCCCTCCCCCGACAGAGCCCAATTTAAATCTGCATTAGTCTGGTGAACCCCACCCATGCCACCCTGACAACTCCTTGAGACCCTGCCCCACCCAACTCACGCACCACCTGAGGCTTTTTCAGCAACAGACAGCCAACTCTGGCTCAGGCTGAAGTCTTTCCTAAAAAACACTCAGAGGCCCTGCCTGGTGTCGCTCTGTGGACTGAGTGCAGGCCTGTGAACCAAAGGGTCACTGGTTCCATTCCCAGTCAGGGCACATGCCTGGGTTGCGGGCCAGGTCCCCAGTTGTGGGGTGTGTGAGAAGCGACCGACTGGCGTGTCTCTCACACATCGATGTTTTTCTCCTTCTCGTTCTCGCTCCCTTCCCCTCTCTCTAAAAATAAATAATAAATAATAAATCTTAAAAAAAAACCCACTCAAAGTTCTGCGGGTCCCAGACAGGCAGGGCTGGCCTCTGTGTGCCCTGTAACTTTTGCTGAGCGGCCTCAGGCTCTGCACTGGCACCAAGTCTGAATCTGCACCACCCTGGCCACTCCCTGAGACCCTGCCTCCCCCAACTCTCTTTTACTGCCCAAGGCTCTTTCAGGGGCTGAATCTTACAGGCAGCTGGCAAGCGGGTCTCCAGGTGCCTTGGGCATTTTGCTAACCTGCCCCAGGCCTGGTACTGGTGCCAGTTAGCCTTGGTTAGCAGCATGGCCTCTCCCACAGGCATCCAGGTCCAGCAGAGGCAGCTACCAACTACAGATCACTTTGTAGCTCCTAAAAGATAGCCCTTGGCCAGTCACAGGCAGTGACTGGTATTGGTCTGTGCCAGAGTTCCTCCCAAGAGGCCCCAGAAACCACACACCCCATGGCCAGCTTCGGAGCACCACCTTAGTATATCCACAAACAGCACGCCCAAATGGCAGTCTCGCAGACCCCAGAGCTCACCAGGGCAAGTCTTACTCTGTGGGGTCAGCCTACCAGATACAGAGTTAAAAATAATGGTTACAGAGATGCTCAAGAAACTTAGAACTTCAAGAAAGAGAGAGTAAGCATTAAAAAGGGACATAAAAACTATAAGAAAGAACCAGTCAGAAATGAAGAATACAATAACTGAACCAAAATGAAGAATTCACTAGAAGGAATTAATGTCGAATTAGATAAAACAGAGGCCTGAATGATCACTTTGGAAGACAAGGTAGCAGAAAACACCAACTCAGAACAGCAAAAAGAAAAAGTGATTTTAAAAAGAGCCCAGTTTAAGGGGCCTCTGGCACAACATCTAGTGTGCCAACATTTGCTGTCTCAGGGCACCAGAAGAGGGAGAAGGAGAACAAAGGGTTGAAAACTTACTTGAAGAAATAATGATAAAAAACTTCCCTAACTGGGCAAAGGAAATAGACATACAAGCTCAAGAAGCACAGAGAGTCCCAAACAAGAAACCCAAAAAGGCCCACTCCGAGACACATCGTGATTAAAATGCCAAAGGTTAAAGTCAAAGAGAGACTATTAATTTCAGGAAGAGAAAAGCAGCTAGTTGCCAACCAGCGAGCTCCCATGAGACTGTTGGCTGATATTTCAACTGACTGCAGGCCCGATGAGATTGGCACAAAATATTCCAAGTGATGGAAAGCAAGGATCTGCATCCAATAATACTCTGCACGGCAAAGCTATCATTTAAAACTGAGGGACAGATGAAGGACTCCCAGACAACCAAAAGCTAAAGAAGTTTATCACCACCCAACCAGTATTACCAGAAATGTTTAAGGGACTTCTTCAAGAAGGAGAAGCGGGAGCAAAGAACAAAAACATTAATAATGAAACAGCAATAACTGCATACGTATTTATAATCAGGTTGAATGTAAATGGATTAAAGGCTTTAATCCAAAGACATAATTTAGCTGAATGGATGAGAAAACAAGACCCATATATACATTGCCTACAAGAGACAAAATTCAGATCAAGGGTACATCCAGACTAAAGTAAAGGGGTGAAAAAAGAAATTTCATGCAAATGGAAATTTTTTAAAAGGTGAGGGTAGCAATACTTACACAAAATAGACTTTAAACAAAGGTTATAATAAGAAACAATTACAGACATTACATCATGATAAAAGAATCAATTCAACAAGAGAATATAACCCTTGTAAATATTTATGCACCCAACACAGAAGCAAGCACCTAAATATATAAAGCAAATATTGCCCTGGCTGGTGTGGCTCAGTGGATTGAGCACTGGCCTGCAAACCAAACAGTCACTGGTTCGAATCCCAGCCAGGGCAGATGCCTGGGTTGGGGGCCAGGTCCCCAGTAGGGGGCGTGCCAGAGGCAACCACACATTGATTGTTTCTCTCCCTCTCTTTCTCCCTTGCTTCCCCTCTGTCTAAAAGTCAAAAAATAAGATGTTTTTTAAAAAAGCAAATATTGATGGACATAAAGGGAAAAGTCAACAGTAACGCAGTCATAATAGGACACTTTCACACCATTGACATTAACAGCTAGACCTCCCAGGCAGAAAATCAACAAGGAAACCGATGAATTTAATTAATATTTTTGAAGTATTTTTACCCCAAAGTGGCAGAATATACATTCTTTTTAAGTGCACATGGGACATTTTCTAGGATAGATCACATGTTAGAATGCAAAACAAATCTCAATAAATTTGAGAAGATTGAAATCATATCAAATATTTTCTCTGAGAAACACACAAAGAAATGGAGGCTAAATAACATGTCACTAAACAAGGAATGGGTCAACAGTGAGATCAAGGAAGAAATCAAAAGATACCTGGAAACAAATGAAAATGAGGACACAGCAACCCAAAGTCTGTGGGACACAGGGACAGCACTGGGACAGCAGTCCTTAGAGGAAAATTAGGCATTACAGGCCTACAATAAGAAACAAGAAAAACCTCAGATAAGCAATCTAACTTCACACTTAAAAGAACTTGAGAAAGAACAGCAAACAAGGCTCAAAGTGAGTGAAGGAAATGAAATAATATAGATCAGATCAGAAATAAAGGGATGGAAAAAGATAGTTCATGAAAATGGAAACAAAATAAAAAGCTGGGTTAGCAATACTTATACCAGACAAAACAGACTTCAAAACAAAGGCCATAATAGAAAACAAAAAGGGCCCAGAAATTCCACTTCTGGGTATCCAAAGAAACCCAAAACATTCATTTGAAAGGTTTATGCATCCACATGTTCACTGCAGTGTTATTTACAATAACCAAGATATGGACGCAAAGCTAACCAAATGATGAGTGGCCAAAGAAGAGGTGGTACCTAGGGTACACAACGGACTATGACTTGGCCATTACACAGAATGACATCTCACCCTGGCCATATGGTTGGCCAGCTGGTTGGAGCATTGTCCCACAAACCGGAAGGTCACGAGTTTGATTCCCAGTCAAGGCACATATCTAGGTTGCAGGTTCAGTCCCTGGGCGGGGTGTGTACAAGTGACCAACATTTCTCTCACATTGATGTGTTTTCCCTCTCTCTCTCCCTCCCCTCTTCTCCCACTAGAATCCATGAGCTTGCCCTCAGGTGAGGATAAAAAAAAAGGTGAATGAAATCTCACCATTTGCAACAACACATGTGGACATAGAGGGTATTGTGCTGAGTGAAATAAGTCAGACGGAGAAACACAAATGCCAGATGACTTCACTCCCATGTGGAATCTAAAGAACAAAATAAAGGAACGACAACAACAACCAGAAACAGACTCACAGCTACACAGAACATTTCGATGGTTGTCAGAGGGAAGGGAATGCGGGGGCTGCGTGAAAACGGTGAAGGGAGCAACAAGCACGAACTGGCAGTTAAAAGAGTCATGTAGATGATCACAGCACAGGGGATGCAGTCGATGGCATGTCATAACTGTGTGTGATGCCAGGAGGGCACTAGATTTGCCAGGATAATTACTGTGTTATACAAATGTCCCATCACTAGGCTGTATACCTGGAGCTAATATGTTGTCGGTCAACTATAATTGCAAAATAAAAAATTAAGCAAAAAAAAAAATGACCTGTACTCAAAAAAACTACACGACATTGAAGAAAGAAATTGAAGAAGATATGAATAAATGGAAGCATAAACCATGCTCATGGACAGGAAAGAAATAACAACATTAAAATGTCCATACACCCAAAATAATCTATAGATTCAATTCAATCCCTATCAAAATACCAAAGGTGTTCTTCACAGAACTAGAACAAATAATCCTAAAATGCACAAGGAGCCATAAAAGACCCTGAACAGCCACAGCAGCCTCGAAGAAAAGGAACAAAGTTGGGTTCTCACACTACGTCGCAGCACGGTGCACTACAAGACTATATATAGTAAGCGGAGCAGCACGGCACTGGCATAAAAACAGACACACAGATCAATGGACCAGAACACAGAAACCAGAAATAAGTCCACACCTGTAATTAATACATGACAGAGGAGGCAAAAAACATACAATGGAGTAAAAACAGTCTATTCAATAAATAGTGTTGGGAAAATTGGACAGATATGTGCAAAAAATGAAAAAGATCACATTCTTACACCACATACAAGAATAAACTCTAAATGTAGTAAAGACTTAAATGTAAGATTTGAAACCATAAAACTAGAAGAAAACATGGGCAGTGATCTCTTTGACATTGCTCTTAATTATATTTTCTCTGGTATATCTCCTCAGGCGAGGGAAATAAAAGAAAAAATAAACAAAAGAAAGTACATCAATCTAAAAAGTTTTGCACAACCAAGGGGACCATAACAAATGTCAGGACAGCCCACCGAGTGGGGAAGACATTCACCAATGATGGATCTAATGAGGGCTAACGCACGGAATTTATAGAGAATTCATACAACTCAGCACCAAAACAAAACAAATAATCCAATCAAAAAAGGCAGGGTGCCTGAATGGACATCTCTCCAAAGAGGACATACAGACAGCCAACAGACTATGAGAAGATGCTCGACACCACTAACTTCACGCCTGTCGGAACGGCTATCACCAACCGACCCACAAACGGCAGCTGTTGGTGAGAACAAGGAGAGAGGGAACCCTCGCGCACTGTTGGTACCACTCAGACTGGGGCGGCCACTGTGCGAAACAGCATGGAGGGTCCTCAAAAACTGTTAATGAAAGAGCTTTTATGTTGCATCAATTCCTTTTCTGGATCTTTATCAGAAGAAATCCCAAACACTAATTCGAAAAGATATAGGCTTCCCCATGCTCATTGCAGCATTATTTACGGTGTCTAAGATGTGAGAGCAGCCCAGGTGCCCATCAACAGACCACTGGGTGAAGCTGCGGTGCAGTATACAACAGACAGAGAGAACGACATCTTACCATCTGTGACAACACGGGCGGGCCTAGAGGGTGCTATGCTCAGTGAAATCAGTCAGTCAGAGAGAGACAAATACCAGGTGATTTCACTTATGTATGGGATCTCAAGAACAAAGTAAATTAACAAACAAAACAAACAGACTCGCAGATACAGAGAATATTTTGATGGTTACAGTGGAAGGGGGCTTGGGGTGACGGGTGGAAAAGGTGAAGGATCGAGAAGTGCAGACTGGCAGTTACAGAACAGCCACAGGGACGTAAATCACAGCACAGGGAATGTGGTTAATGATGTTGTAATAACTGTGCGTGGTGCCAGGTGGGGACTAGAATCATTGGGGGGAATCACTTCTTAAATTATATAAATGTCTAAGCGCTATGCTACACACCTGAAATGAATACAAAACAGTATTGGATGCCAACTTTAATTTAAAAATAAAAATAAAGTTCAGATGAGTGGTTTTCCTTGGAGAGAGGGAAAGTCATACATCTGAGGCCTGGCATAAGTGTTTAAAGGTATTCCTTATGTTCTACTTTTTTAAGCTGGAGGACAGCTACAGGATTGTTTACCGTGTTTTACTCTCTTACTTCTGTACCGATGGTTTGACTTGACTTTTCAGTGTGGCAACGGGGCGAAAGTGGCATCGACTCGGTGGAAACCACGCTTCGGATTGTGAATTTCAGTCTTTTCCGCACCTCGTGAGTGCACACAGTACTGACCTTGACGCTGGGCCCCAAGGTCAGCTAACGGAAGTGTCCTGGGCTGTTTAAGGTAGACTAGACTAAGAAGCTATGATGTTCGGTGGGTTAGGTGGATTAAATACATTTTTCACCGACAATATTTTCAATTTATGGGGCGTGTATCAGAATATATCCCCGTCATTAAGAAGCACTAGGTGTTTTTATGTGTGTATTTATATTTTCTCCTGCATGTATGAAATATTCCACCCTCAAAAGAAAGAAAATTGTAGAAGCAAAATCGGCAAGGGGTTGACTTGTGTTGTCGAGCCCCCAGGTGAAGGAGACAGCCCCGGTGCAGTGCCTGGGCTGGAGCCAGCATGGGGTGGGGTTTCGGAGGCCGTGCTCTGTGGCGCCTTGGAAGCTGCCACCTCAATAAAGAAGAAAAGGGCAATGGTGGATCAGAAAAGGGCAAGGAGCCGCAAAGCGGCCGCAGCGGGCACCCGGGCTGCAGCTCAAGGGACGTGGGGCCAGAATTCAAGGGGAAGCCGAGAGGCTTTCTCCAGGCCAGGGAAGCCAGGGGCATGGGTGCGGTTTCCAGAAAGCGCGTGCACAGTGAGAAGATGGGGCCAAGGTGGGAGGCCCAGGAGCACTGACCTTTGGGAGAAAGAAGAGCCCTTCACGCTGCGGCTGAACAGGATGGTGGCAGCGAGAAACCAGGGCATCCTGAGAGCCGGGGAGGCCTGGTCAGCAGTCACACACTGCTGGGAGGGCCCGGGGCAAGGAGGCCATGGAGGACCTGTCCAGAGCCCTCTCACAGAGAGGAGGCAGGAGCCTGACTGAGGGGAGGGGCAGTGACTCCGGAGGGCCGTGAGGTCGTGAGCGGGGCAACGCTCTGAGTTTGGCTGAGAAGACAAGGAGCAGACATGAAGTCAAGGGGTGTCCTGTTAACCCTTTAAAACCCCTAGTCTGGTTTAGCCCCACTGTGGCAGGGGGAAGGGCTCCCCAGGACGCTGGCCACGAAGCTCAGCAGGTGTCCCTGGGCTGAAGCGCAGGGAGCAGAGGATGAAGGGCTAGGATGCTGTCTGCTAGGCGGAGTATTTTAGAAAGCAAACTGACATTTAGTCATTTTAACTCTAGTTTTTAAATTCTCCAGAGACAGCACACCCTTTCTTGCCTGCACCGGACAGACTGCTCCTGCCACCCAGCCCTCGGGGCCACCAGTGCAGGGGCCAGGGCTGGCTCCAGGACCGGGGCGTGCATGCCAGCTCCTTCCCATTCTAGCTGACTGGTCTGGGGCAGGGTCCTCACCCTCTCTGAGACTCAGTGCCCTTTGGCTCACTGGACTTGAGGCTAATTCTTACCTCATCAGGATTATCATGAGGGTGGAGGGAGGTAACAGGAGAGCTCAAAGAGCAGAGCACACAGCAGGTACTGGTGTTGTCCCGCCCCCCAAGCCCCAACCCCAGAAGCTTGGCCCTGTGTAGGCTCCTGGGGTGGATCCCGCAGTGGGTAGGGAGGTATACACAGTAGTGGGTGAGGGTGTGTGTTTTTGGACACCAGTCCAGATCCACCCCTCGGGCTGGGCTGGACCCGCAGAAATCCCTCCCAGCCTGTGCTCAGCAGTCGCTGTCTCTCTGCAAGGGTCTCCCCAGATACCCAAAGGCCAGGCCTGTGCCCAGCCCTTGCCTTCCCCATGGTTCTCAGGAAGCACCACCGCCTGGGCCACAGGGGGCAGTTGTCATGGGGATGCTGGGCCTGTGCAACTGCCTCCTTGGCAACAGGACTCCCAGGTCAGTTACCATGGAAACAGCATCCACTCAGCAATGGACAGAGTTCCCTTCCCTTTCTGAGGACTTTCCCCTCTGGCACGTGGGGCAGGTGGTCAGCCCGGCACTCCCTGAGCTGCCAGGAGCCTCAAGGGCTGGGCTTTTCCAGACACAGATCCCTGCCTCTCCTCTACCTGGCAAGGTCCCAGGGCCTGCAGGAATCTTCTGCAGCCAGGGGTGGCAGAGGTTGCTATCTGAGGGCATGGCAAGGGGTCTGAGGGCCAGGCCTGACATCCCCCAACCCTGGCGGGGAGTGGGCATTAGCCCTCCTAAGGACAAGGCCCTGGAACCCAAGTGTGCCCTCAGGCTCCCCAACCCACACAGCTCAAAGGCTGTGGCCACTCTGAAAAGCACCCCATTGTCCTGGTCCTGAACCCCCCATCTCAGCCACCTTTGCCCCCTAGCCGCCCCCCAGCTTCTGATCAGGCTAAGACGGCATCTCCCTGTCCGGTACCCAGCTGGAGTCCACGTGTGCATCCCTACCCTCCTCATCCTTCAGGGAGCATCAAGGAGTCCGAGGGCCTCAGGAGCCCTGGCAGCTGGGGTGGGGTGGGGGGGCGGTGGGAGCCAAGTCAGGGGCTCCCACCCCCACTGACAAAGGACACACACTCATCCTCCCCCTCACTCTCAGCAGCCCATGAACAGTGTACTGCCTTCCACAGCCCTGCTCTGGAGCCTCCTGTACTCCCCATTAACTTTACTCCCCTCTTAGTCCCTGGCCCCTAAAAGAAGGCAGCATCTGCTGGAATTTTTTTTATTTAAATAAAATATACAATACGGCATGTTTACCGCTTTCTGTTTTAAAAGTGGAAGATTTGAAAATTGCTTGTGGGGCACTGAGGACAGGAGGGCCCCATCTCCAGTGGCTGGGCTGGGCCTGAGCTTGTATAAAATGTGTGTGTGCAAGTGACCAGACCAGGCCCCGACAGTAGGGGGCGTGCTCGCTGTTCACCCCTGAACCCTCCGCCCCTACCCCTGTCTCTTTCCTAACACACATTTTGCTGCCTCCAGGACTGGACTGCCGGTTTACATTAGGTAAGCCTTCCTCAGGGCCAGGGTGTGTGCAGAACTCAGAGTGAGGCTTCCGTTTAAATTCTTCCAACTCTGAGAACTCCTTGGGCCTGAGGGGACTCCTCCTGTCCAGTAACGACCAAAGCCAGGCACCTCCTCGTCCCTCCCTAAGACCCTAGGATCGTCACCTCCCTCTCTGTGTGGCCCATCACCAGAGAAAACAGCCTGTCCCACATCCCAGGACAAAGTCTTATCTCGCCAACATTCTGGCTGGGAGCTGGGAGAACTCTGGATAGACACAGTGGGGTGGGGGTCAGCCCTCCTCGTTATTCAGGTCTTGGCAGCCCACCCTGCCCACACCCTGCAGGAAGGGGCAGACCACCGACCTGGGCTCTGGCAGGATCTCACTGGGGAGGAAGATCATGCCTAAGGGGCCGCTTCCACACTGACTCCCACTCTGGACTACTTCTGGCTCCTAGGTGCCTGGAGAACAGGGCCACCCCCTTAGCCTGTTGCCCAAGACCTTCCCTCTGACCGCATGGCTTTGAGATTTCCTCCCAAAGCCCCCAGACTCCACAATGCCACATCTACCTTCTCATGCCTCACTGAGTACTCCACCCCACCCCCTTTCTACTTCTCCCTTCTCTTTTCCTGCCTTCCCTCCCTCTCCCTTCCTAGAACTCAAGTCCTGGCTCAAGCCTACCAATGGCCACATACCTCCCTTAGGCCCTTCGGGAAGCCAAGCCACCTCCTATGTCCTGAGATCACGAGTCCTGGAACCCTCAGCTAAAGCTCCCTGGGCTCTCACCATAGGTTGCTGGAGCAATAGGATGGGAATGTGAGGAAGGAGCAGGAGAAACATGACTTACTGAGCACCTACTATGGTATGTGCCCATTGCTGGGCTGGGCATTTCATATACACCACTTTTCTCATCTGGTCCTCATACATCCTTGAAAGGGGCCCCATATGAGGTAACAGACTCAGAAAGGTCATATAACTTGTTCAAGATCACACAGCTAAAGCAGGACAGGGATTCGAACCAGGTCTGGTTGTCTCCAAAATCTGGTCTCTTCCCTCTGCACCATGCTTGAAGACTGCCTAACAGCCCCTCTCAACAGTTCTTAAAGGAAGGAATCTAAGCTTTGGCCTCAGACAGGCATGAATTAAAATTCATGGTCAGTCCCAGCTCTGCCACTTCTAGTTATGTGATTCTGGAAAAATTACCCAAAACTCAAATTTCCTCATCTCTGAAACGGGGAGAATCAAAGTGCCTACCTCGTGGGCTTTGAAGGATTGGAGGGGTTAATGCGTGTAAAGTGCTCGGCACAGAGCAGGCTCCAACACAAGTCCCCTCGCCTCCCACCATACAGAAAGGGGAGCGGAGGGACAGAGGTGACAGGATGTGCTTGAGGACCTGCAGGAGAGGCACAGCTCAGAGCCCTCCACTTCCATGGGGGTGAGGTCAGGCTAGGACTGGGTATGAGACCAGAGATGGGGAGACAGGGGGCCCGCTGAGAGGTCTTGGGGTCATCTTCCCTGAGGACTGGAAAGAGTACCTCCCTCAGACCCTGCAGTGCTCAGCCTGCAGGCTACGGTGGGCTGCGGGTGTAAGGTGACCTGGGTGTCCTGGCAACATGGGATTAAACTAGACTGCACACACATGTGCACACATGTGAGTGGCTATCTACATGGCTCTATAGAGCGCTACATAGCTTATACATATACACATATTACATACATATACATATCTTGCTAAGTTTGCAGTAAAAAAAATGCAAGATTCTCAGGACCCTGGCCCCATTGTGTTCCAAGGACTCAGGTGACTGAGGCTCCCCAGGAATACACCCCAGGACAGCCTCTTTTCCAGGGAACAGGACGACTGCAAGCCAAGTGCGGCACCAAGTTCACAGCTAAGGGGCTGGTGGTGCCTGGTGCCCTAAAACAAATACAATGACAGGTCAGCTCTAGGAACCCCACACAGGGTCACCCCCACCTCTGCCAAGCTCCAGCCCCTCCCCCAGCCTTCCTCTGGCTTTTGTGTTTGGGCCTTGCCTGCTCCGCCCCTCCCTCTAGTGCTAAGTATTAAAATAGTCTATAAAAGCAAGTGACCAAAAATCTATAGCTCTAAGAATACCTGGTTATTTTCTGCTGCCTTTTGTTTTTCTGTTGTGAGTTTTTTAAAATGATGATTATTATTGTTATTGGTATATCTCCTAAATCACAGTTAAACCTGAAGGAAGGAAGAAGAGAGAAAAGAGAGGGAGGGGCCCAGCTTATAGATTGGATGGCAGTTTGGATCGCACTGGCTCAGACCTGGCCCCAGGTTCCCTCTGGGCAGCAGTTGGAGGGGGCCCCCCAGAAGAGGCGGCTCTTGCCCCGAACAAAGAAAGAGGGGGCGGCAAAGAACCTGAGGATGTCTTCCGAGGCAGAGTGACATGCTGGCCAGGGGTGGCACCAAAGGGCCTCCCAGGGAAGCCGAGGCCACCGCTGCTCCCACTGCAAACCCCGGCTCTGGGGAAGAGTGGGAAGGCAGCCACAGACTCCCCAGAGGAGTGCGGGGAGGCCCTGTGCAGAGTCTGCGCCCCGTCCTGGGGCAGGGCCGGCTGAGAGGCTGAGATGAGCTTGAGGTCCTGGGTGAGGCGGCCTGGGGTGAGGGGTGGCGTGCCCCGGCGCTGGGGAACCTGGGGTGGTGAAGGGCTGGATATAGGTGGCAAGAGCAAGGAACCATGGGAGCCAGAGGCCCGGGGTGGGGCACTTGGGAAAGTTCTTGGGGGGCCTGGGCTGTGGCCTGGGGGGCTGAGGCCTCCTCGGGGGGTAAAGGCTATAGGAGAAGCCCCCCCAGAGGCCCCCGCCACTGACGGCAGCTCAGGCTGCCGCGGAGGTGTCTCTGGTGTACTTGGTGGGCCAGCAGCCAGACCTGGGGACAACTCCCCAGGAGGCTGGCCGAGCTGCCCTGGGCTAGACGATGGGGACCTGGATGAGGGTGGGGGTGGCAGGAAGTGCTCCAGGAGTCCCAGGCCTCCCTGCGCTCCTGGGAGTGGGGGTGGCGGCTGGTTCGCCTGTGGGGAGTGGGCACCCGGCTGCAGTGGGGTGAGCAGGGGTGAGTCCGATGAGGACAGGGAACCACCCAGCACTTTGTGGAAGTGGCCAAATCCGGCTGTGGTGGCGGCAGCTGCGTTGGCGGAGGGCGTGGGGGCCGGAGAGGAACCACCGCCCCCTGCCGGTGGGGAAGAGCTGGACGAAGGCAGGAGCGGGCTGAGTCCGGCGGGGGCGGAGAATCCGGCCAGCTGTTGGATGTGGAAGGAAGAGGAAGACGGCGTGCCCACCTGGGACGGGCTGCTGGTGGGCGAGGCAGAGCCCAGGGCAGAAGGGACCAAAGACTGCAGCCGCTTCAGATGCCTGGGTGTCTGCCCCGCCCCGAGGCTGCTGAGGCCGGGCCCCGGGGGCGGGCGGAAGATGGCAGCGGGCAGGCGTGGGTGGTGGGTGAGGGCTATGGCCACGGACGTGGTGGCAGCGGCAGCCTGCAGAGGCGCCTGGATCAGCGGGGTCCAGATGACGGGCGTGGGGGTCGGTGTGGCGGAGGCAGCGGCCTGCACGCGGTGCGCACAGTGAGCCATCTCGCGGTCGTGCTGCACGATCTGCTGGATGATCTCGTTCTCCTGGTAGTTGAAGACACCTGAGTTGAGGTCATGCTGGACTTTGTGCAGGAGGATGGAGTTCTTCTTGCCTGGGCCACAGAAGGGGGGAAGGGGCTCAGGCCAGAGCAGGGGAGGGGGCGCCCACTGCCTCCGGCCCGCCCTCTCGCCCGTCACCTTACCAATGCGGTCCAGGCGGTCCAGCGCCACGGTCTCGAAGGCCCGCCGCATCATGGGGTACTCCTCCAGCACCTCATTGAAGTTGTCCACGCTCAGCGAGTACAGGCGGCAGTAGGTGTCAGCCCGCACACTGGCTGTGCGCCGGCCCCGCGTCAGCAGGCAGATCTCTGCCAGGACAGCAGGAATCAGGGTGGCCTCCAAAGGGCCCGCACCCCACCCTGACTTGGGTCCCTGTTGCTGGACACAGATGCTTGGCAGATATATTCACAAGCCCTCCACCCCAGGCCACCTGGCCCAGCACCAAAGGTGTGGCGGGCTGTCTTTCCCATCTCTGGGGCCGTAGCTGTGTGCTGGGCTCAGAGACACCCCCTACAGGCCGTGGCCTGAAATATTAACCTGAGGGTCTCTCCAGCTCACTCCCCTGGGCTCCCAGGGTCCCCTGGCCGCCTCACCTCCGAAGTAGGAGCCGTCTGCCAACTTGGTCTCCTTGTTGCCCTTGGTGAGCACGCTGACCACGCCATGCTGGATGAAGTACATCTTCTTGCCGATGGTGCCTTCGCGGATGATGTAGTCGCCGGGCTGGAAGACCTCGAAGCGCAGCTTGGTCAGCATGGATGTCACGAAGTTGGGGTCTGCGTTGGCGAACAGTGGCATAGAGGCCACCAGTTTCCGGCAGTTAAAGTTGATGATCTCCTGTGCCCCCGACAGAGGGGGTTGGGAAAGAGGGAGATGATGAGGGGAGCCCCCCGCGGGAAGGCCCGCCCCGCCCTGCCAGCCGCCCAGCTCACCTCCCGCAGCGGCTCACTGAGCTCGCCCAGGATGCTGTCCTCGTCGAACATCTTGCCCTGGTAGCGGTGCTCGTAGTAGTCGTGGATGCGCTGCCGCGTGTCAGGTGGGAGCTTGTGGAAGGACATGTACTGCTCCACCTGCTTGTACTGCGTCCAGGACAGAGAACAGGCTGTCACTTCTTGGCTGGCCAGCCCCACCGCCTCAGCCAGCACCGCCTGGCCTCGGCCCTGCTGGTGACCAGGGCTGGCACTGACCCCAGGGGCCACCTGTGCCAACTGGCTCCTGAGCTCGGAGTCACACTGCCCCAAATGACGGCCTGACTGCCAGCAGCTGGGGCGGAGAAGCTCCGTCAGAGTGACCAGTCGTCACCGTGTCCAGAGCTCTGAGATGGCCAGGGACAACAAGGACTGTCCAAAGCCCGGCTACAAGAGCTGACCAGGAAGTCACTGCAGTTTCCTCACCGGTCCCGTCTGCGATACACTGCAGACCAGAGAGGCCTCACTGACTTGGGAGGGAAGGAGCTCTCACCCACCAGAGGTAACAACCCGGCAGCGGCAGCAGGACTGGGCCACAGTGGGTGATAGGGACTGCAGGCTGACGCCAGGATGGCCGAGCCGTCATGTGGCGGGCATCCAAACGTGGCCCGGCTGACAGTGTCACTGTCAAAGAGCAGCTGCAGCCCAGGGCAGCGGAGGGGAGAGCAGGGACCTTCAACAGGTTTGGAAGAGAGATCGTTGAACCTACGTGGGCTCAACCAATAAGAAATGCTCCTGCCCGCCCTGGGGTTGCCGCTCCAGCCAGCCCTGGGTTGTGGGTGGAGAGTGGGACTCAGGAGCATGGCTAGGGGGATGCGAGGGAAGTCCCTGTACCCCAGGAACAGTCAGCACAAGCAGCCTGTTCTCATGTATTGGTGCTCCAAAGAGGTGGGGACAGAGTGTGGCCGCAGAGATGCCAACGGGCAGCTAGGGGCTGGGAGATGAGGCTTCCTAATGTTCTTCCAGCCAACCTGCCCTCTGTCTGCTCTAAGTTGTACCCAGCTACAAGGGGACAGTGACTTTCTGGCTGGCTATGTGGACAGGGGCAACCAGAACGGAGCTGTACTTTAGAGAGCCATGGGGTGGAAGGCAGGGCTGGAGGGGCCAGGAGCTAGGAGGTTGTTAAAGTGGTTCCGGTGAGAGACCATAGCGGGGATGAAGGGAAGGTAATGTGTTTAAGAGAAATTTATGGGTAAATTGTACATTGAAGAGCTATTAGCTAAAGCGTAAATTGAAGACACCTCTCAGCGAGAAGCCACAAGCAGCTTGACTCTGCTGGACAGTAGATCCTGATGCTTTTTCTAAACTATCCCTAATCGTGGTCTTAGACTGAGCCTCCATCCGGGTCACACACTGAGCCCTGACCTGGTCACAGGCTGGGCCTTGATGCCGGTCTACGCCGATCCCTCACCTGGCCTTTGAAGCCCTGGCCTTTACCACCTGGCTCCTTTCTCCTTGCCCTCCCGCGCCCCTCACTCCTAACCTGCTGTTCTAACCAGGCTGACTTCTCTACCGCCCAGCCACACACCTTTGCTCGTGATGGCCTGGAACACTCCTTCCTCTGCCTGCCTCCCCAATGCCCTTCCCGCTCTGCACTAGCTCTTCAGGCTCCTGAGCTCCCTCTTGGTATCACGGGACCCGTACTGCCATCTCGACCCCCTCAGGGGACAGCACCTGAGCCAGGCAGGCAGGCAGTTAATCAATGCATACTGAGAGCCCTACTATGTGCCGGACACTGGGAAAACAATGTGGAAGGCCAGACCTGGCTAAAATAGAGGGCTGTGGCACCATGGCGTGCTCTGAGCACGAGGAGGAACGTGTCCCTACGTGCCAGGCTGAGAACACACATTTTGGAGTTAAGCTGCATCAAGAGTAACATAAAGGCTCTAAGCAGCACTATGATCGATTTATATATTTTTTTATGCCAATGCCATCTGCTGTCTGGAGAATGGAGTGGAAGGGGGCAGAAGGGAGCCCACTTAGCTAATAAATATCGAGTGGCTTACTCTGTACGGTCACTCCTCACAAACACCATGACATAACCCCTCGTGTGTCCCCACTCCACAGACAAGCAAACGGGACACAGAGCTGTGAGGGTCTAAGCCCACACTCAACGGAGAGCTTGTCAATGGGAAGCTGAGCTTGGAACCCGGGCAGCCTTGCTCCAGGGCAGCCACTGGTTCAGGAAGCTGCTGCAGTGACCCAGGTGGAGGCCAGCTGGGAGGACAGGAAGGGAGGGAGGTATTACTGACTGCTGGACATTAAGGAAGGTTCCTGCTTTCTGGCCTGGGCCTCTGTGCAGCCATGTCCACTGACAGGACAGGTAGGACTGGAGGTTTGGAGTCCAGAGGGCGGGGAGATTGTTCTCATTTGGACAAGAGGAGGCTGAGGTGTCGAGGGAGGCATCAAACAGACAGTCTGGGGCTGAGGAAAGAGGTGGCATTTGGACCCCACTGCAGAGAGAAGGACATGGAGCATGGGGGTGGGGTGGCGAACCAAGGAAGAAAGGAGAGACGGGAGCAGAGAGCTAAGCCCAAAGCACCAGGGTCCGCATGTGTGACGACTGAAGAGCCAGGCAGCGAGGGAGAGGCGGGAGCAGGCGGTGAGGAGGAGAGCAAGGGTGTAGGCCATGGAAACCCAGTGCGAAGCCAGGGCGGCAACTGCGGTGAGATGCCCGAGGCTCCGAGCAAGATGCGGACCCAAAAGGCCCACTGGCCCCACTCACACAGAGAGCGCTGGTGAACTTAGACTCACTGGGTTGAGATACGGATTCGGCACCCGTAAACAATGTGGGATTTGTGTTTTCCATTTCAGAAAAATTTTAGAAAGAAAAAGATGCTACAACAAAAAAGACAGCAGCTGAAGCCAGACGATGGTGGTAGGCTGGGCACGTGGGAGCCTAGTGGGGACCCACTGGAGCAGCCTGTACTCCCTAGGGACCAAATGGCAGGGCCCTCTGAGGTAAGCTGGGGTGGACCACAGCCTTCTGCCCTACCTTCTCCTGGTACTGGCGTCGGGAGGAGTCCAGGGACTGGATGAGGGCGGTGGCGTGGCCGATGAACATGGCGTAGCAGGTGGCGCCCACGATCATGCTAAGCATGGTGAGCCAGACGTCGGACATGCCCACGGGCGCCTGCCGTCCATACCCGATGCACAGCATGTGGCTCATGGCCTTGAACAGGGCATAGGAATACTGCTTTCCCCAGGAGTTGTTCTGTGGGCGGGAGCATGGGTAGACAGACACGTGGTGCAGGGGCCCTGAAGGCTCACGCTGGTGAGAACGCAGGCCTTCTTACCAGCACCTAGAAAAGTCCCACCACCTCTCACCCCTCAACCTCCCCAGCTGCTGAGCCCAGGGCCCCCACCTCACTGGGGACTGAAGGCCCTGGAGAGGGGCAGGGAGGCCAACACTGGCAACCTGTGATGACCCCGTGAATCCCCCCTCTCTCCTTCTCTGGCAGTGGGGAAGGGCACACAGAGCAGCCCAGCCCTCATCTGACCTCTCGGCCCCCACAGGGCGGGCCTGGCCCTCCTGAGCAGCAAAAGGCTCCAGGCTGAGCCACCCTGCTGTCCTCTGCTTGCTAAAATAGCTCCATCCCCCACCCCAAACTACTGCCAAGTGAAGCCCATTTCCCCACTGACCTCAATTACAAAAGCAGATATGCTTCCCCTGGGGGGACAAGCTCTTCGACTGAGCCAAAAACACTGTCCTCATTTTCGGTGAGCACGAGCTGAAGTGCCGCTGAGCTGACTCGCTCCCTACGTGGGCCCTGCCCGCATCTGTCCCCTCCCCCCCTCCCCCCTCCCCCCATCCTCCCTCCACCCAAGAGGGACTGTCTGGAGCACACAATGCTTGGGGGGTGGGAGGAGGGGCACAGGGAGGGAGGCAACTGGCAATTTTTTCCCCAAAGCTAGTCGGTATCTCCAGGGAGCCTCCGCGTGGGAACACTGGGCTCCAAGGGCCATCTCCTGAATTTCGTGCACGTGTGGGCCTGTCACTCTCACGTGGAGGACACTGTCCCAGATGAGGGGCCCACCAGATGTACCCCAGGGCTGGCACTTTCCCAGTGCCTCTCTGCTGACACGATGAATGCACCCTACCACGTGACCCACAGAACCCCTGCCCAGAGCCTCAAGCATTCCAGGGTCACCAGGCTGTTCCCAGCACCTGAAGGAAGGCACAGGAGCTACATGCCAAGTTCAAGGTCACCGAGACAAAACTGGACAGAGCTGAGCTAGTATGGTGTTCAGTCTAAACCAGGGTGGGAGGTCTGGGGGTGCAGATCTCCAGGGATGGAGGGGTCCGGGATGCTGGGGAAACAGGGGGGACCCCGCAGCTGCCTCCAGTCAGGGCTTCTGGCCTCACTGCTCAGCCCCTGGAGACAGGGGAAATCCAATCCATATGGCCAAGGCCAATTCACTTACACTTAGCTCATCAAAAGGCTGTTTTGTAAAGGCCTATTTGATTCTGAAAGATGCCTCAGGGTCTCTCCTCTTTCAAACCCATCTTCTCCTACCCTGGGGCCCTGGGGGTTTGCCTGCAGACCAGTGGGAACCGACAGGGAGGACAAGGAGGGAGGCCCACAGGTCCAGGGTGCCCCCCACCTCCTGGAGCCCACCCTATCTAGGGGAGGGGGCGGGGACTCTGCACTGCGGCTTCTCCAGCTGCAGTTCCAGCTGTTCTCACCCACCCACAGGTCTGGAAGGGATCAGGCTCCATCTGGTCTTCCCTCCCCACTCAGGACCCCATCTGTGACCAGGATATATACATGGTGGGGAGAGGGGGGACAGGAAGTTAGGGCACAGTCCAGCTCTGCTTCTGGAGCAAAAAGTAGCCACTGTGTGTGTGACTTGGGAGTCCATTCCCCTCACAGGGTTCTCTTATCTTGGGCTTGGCTTTTAGGTGGGCCTGCCTCTGCGGACAGAGGCTGAAGGGCACTGGCCCAGCCCTGCCACACCTGACAGAGCCCCAGCAGCCCAGGTGTTAGTCTCCCTGGGGGAAACCGGGCCCAAATGTCCAGGCCCCCAACTGCATGAGGCCAGGAGAAGGCAGCAGCAGGTGGCAGCATGTGGCCACAAGCACTGTGACGAACCTGCACTGGGTAAAGCTGTGTGCCCTCGGGCGCCAGGCTGACACCTCGGGTCCGGCACGTTGGAACGTGGGAATTCCGAGCTGTGGACCTGCTCCACTCCTCTGTGCTTCATCGGCCCCTCTGCCCGCACCCAGGGCCCACCGGGCACTCACCACCATGTTGTTGATGGACACCCAGCAGTCGTCGGGGAAGTCCTGAAGCATGGGGACCAAGAACTGCAGGCAGCCGTCCCAGTGACAGAGCAGGAGCATCATGCCGATGAGGTTCACGATGCGCACCACCGCACTGGCCAGGTCGTAGGTCATGTGGAAGATCTGTTGGCAGGTGAAGACATTGGCCCAGATAGGTCAGTGACCGGGAAGGGTAACACCCCTCGCAGCCAGACCCTGCAGCTGCTTGGGGCACTGCTCTGCCCACACAGGGCAGCGCGCCCCACTCAGGACAAGTCCAAGCTACGGTGCGGTAGGGTATCAGGCCAGGTGCTGGAAGAAGCAGAAGGCAGGCTGCAGGGCCCCGGAGGGATGCCCCTGGGGTCTGTGCAGATGTGGGGGGCCTCCCATGGGAGTCCAGCCATCCAGGGTGTCTCCCCTCTTTCAAAGCTGGCTTCGTCTACCCTGGGGCCCTGGGGATTTGCCTACAGACCGAAGCAAACTGACTGGGAGCACAAGGAGGGAGCCTGGGGTCCGCAGACCCGGAGAGAGGGAGGGCACCTGGAGCCCCACAAGCCCTGAAGAGGGCAGAGAAATCGCTCGGCCAGCCTGCCTAGGCTGTGAGGACCACAGGGAAGAGAGCCCGCCTGCCCGAGGGTCCCCAGGGACCATGGTCTGCAGTCATGCCAGGGGCATGGCGTTTCCGAATCAGTCCCCAGACTCAGGACACCCCACCCTGGGGCGTCAGGCTCTGCCGAAGGCCGACACACAGGCTCCAAGTTCACACAGACCTCAGTCCCAGGCCCACCTCCTGCCCAGTTCCCAGCTGTGCAACCTTGAGAAACTCCCTGAACCTTTCTGGTCATGTTTCCTCATCTGGAAAATGGTGATAAAAATACTTACCTGACTGGGTTGTCAAAAGAACTAAATTATACATATACAGTGTTTACTACTGGGTACAGAAGTGTTCAATACATTGCAAGCCATTATTAATTGGTAAGTTATTAATAATCTTGATGATTAATTAATAGGCATTTGTAGTAACGCTCTCTCCTACACAGGTCAATAAAGCACAGTGATCTCAGCGCCACACACCCATCTCTGCTGTGCCTCCCAACGAGAGGGTGAAGTGTGGCCGGGCAGGGCAGGGCCGGGCCAAGGGGGGCACACCCCAGCATCTAGCCCCCACCTCTCCTCCCGGTGCTGCCTCATGGCCCCGTTTTGGCAGGGAGCACCATGGTGACAGGGCAGAGAGGGGGTGCAGAGGGAGGTCTCTGGAAGTTCTGGCCTTGCCTCCGGCCTGAGAGACTTTTGGAGGGTGCCCCCACCCCTAGTCATGGTCCCTCCATAGTATTTCCAGGCAGAGAAACTTCCCTAGAAAGGGATTTGGGGCCAAAATTACAGACTTGTCAAATGCCTGTAAATTTAAGAACTAGTTTAAGCCTGTTTCAGGGAGAGAAACTGAGGCCCAAGAAACAGACTCTCGATATCTCGATCCCCGTCTAGTGGTCTAGCTGCAGCCCTGTAGCTGGTGGCAGGATATTGTGACACTAGTGACCTGTCCCCTTCTGAAATGCGGGCTTAGCCTGGGTCTAGGTTTTGGACAACCAAACGGACACTGCTTGCCCATCACCCACAGGGTCACCCCCTCCCGTGGGCCCCACAGTCGCAGGACTCTGGGTGTGCCGGCAGAAACGATGAAATGGGCCTTCAAAAGGTCCCTGGATGCTGGCAGCTCCCACCTGTCCATCGCCCTCCATGGCTCAGTGACAAAGGGACGGTGATGTCACACTTGAGAGTGTGTATGAGGTCGCGCGGTCATCTCACTTGAACTCAGAGCGAACATTGCGGAACATGTTGTGAATTCATTGCACACCAAGGCTCAAAGAAGCAGGGCGCTGGCCACGGTTCTAGTGGCAGTGGAAGCAGGTCTGATCTAGGGCCGCCTGCCGATGACCAGACTGGCCCGGTGGGAGAAGGGTGGTTTTCAGTGGCTCCACTTTGCAGATCAAACAACGGAAACCCAGAGTGGCCGGGTGGTGCTGCCACATCCACAGGGCAAGCTGGACTCAGAGCCAGGTAGGAGTCCTCGGCGTCTGGCTTCCATCAGCTCGGTGCACAGCGAGATGCTGCGGGCGAAGCTCTGCCCTGCAGCTTAGCCCAGCCGGGACACGGGAAGGGGCTATCGGTGGGCCAGTTGCCAGCTAATCTCGGTGTAAGGAGTGGCGGGTGCCAGAGACCCAGCAGGGCCTGCGGCCTGTGTCTGAGATGCAGAGTACACCTGAGCACGACGCTGATGTCCCCGACCAGCCCTCTGCTGCTGGCTGGGCCCAGGGCTTGGACCCCAAACTCAAGTCTTCCTCAGCCTCTCCCCTCAATCCCACAGCACCTCCTGAGCACCAGCACCAAGCTCTGGCTCTGAGGGAAGACCCACCTCTGCCTCTTAGCTGGACATAATAGGTCTATGACACTGGGCAAGTCATTAGCCTTTTAACGTTTTGGTTGGCCAGAATGCCATCAGCTCCTGCCAGTGACACAGAATCACCCAGTCTCAGAGACGGCCAGTGCTGGCCCTCACTTCCTAGCACGCCTTAGCCTCCTCTCAACTAAGAGAAGCTAGGTATCTGCCAGCCACATCTCAGGGCTGCTGGAGAAATTAACGTGTCTGAGGAAGTGCTCTGTGCCCTGGACACAGGCACGGGCAGGGTCATCACTATTAATTTCTTTCATTTTTACTCATTTCCTTCACTTCCCAGCTGCTACAGACTGAATATTTATGTCTCCCAAAATTCATATGATGAAGCCCTAATCCCCAAAATCACAGTATTAGGAGATGGGGCCTCTGAGAGGTGATTAGGCCATGACGGTGCGGCCCACACGAATGGGGTTAGTGCCCTTATGGAGAAGATACAACAGAGATGCTCAATGAGCCAGGAAGTGGGCTTTTTACCACAACCCAACCACGCTGGCACCCTGATCTTGTCGTTCCAGCTTCCAGACCTGTGAGAAATAAACGGTGGCTGTGTAGGAGCCCCCACTCTGTGGTACTTTGATATAACAGCCTGGACACCATAAAGGAGCTAAAGGAAGCCTCAGACCACTTTCAGGAAGTGTCTCAGATGCCACAGGCCACAGTCACCACCTTTTTCCTTGAGCGACTCTGAGCCTTAAAGACAGAGTATCAAGGTGGGCACATTTTTATGCGAGGTCTTTTCTTTTCGCCTGACCCACGTTTTTCTTTTCTTTGTAACTAATTTTCTTCCAAGAGCAGGTCCTTGTTTCAGTTTACCTGTATTGTGATCTCAGCGATGACATGGCAGAGCCCGTGGTAGGGTCTCGGGAACTGAGAAGTACTTAGTGACAAAGGCGATGATGAGGGTTGCAGTGATCAGGGACGCCACCAGGTGCAGACAGTGAGATCTGAGAAGGCCTCGTTCTGGGCAGGTGCAGCCCACAGGGGACCTGCCTTTGCCTTTGCTGAAAGGTGACCTTTTCTGCAGGCAAGCACAGACTCACGCACCCTCCGGAGGGCACGTTGGGGTGATGCCTGGTATTGGGCTGAAGAAGGATGCAGGTACCAGGAGTGCCCCGTGGAGCTGGGAGGCTGGTGGGGGGAGGGAATGATGGGTGTCTGGGTGCTGGGAAGGGCACTGGGAATAGCTCTCAGACACCATGAAGCCAGAGGCAGCAACCCGGCAAGGTCTGAGCTTCCCACAAAGAGTTAGTGGGGGCATCCACTCAGGCTAGGAGGTTGCCCCAGGCGGCAGGGATCCAGGCGTGGTTGCCGAGAGCAAGGCTGGTGGTTGCCGGGAGAGGCTGCCAGGCACTTGTGTCCCGCTGTGGGCTGGGCCACAGGCCACCTGCAAGGCGGCTGCACTCTGCAAATATTTGTCTTGTTCTTTATGCCTTATTACAACCCCCTTGTGTGACGCTCGTTCTGACCGTGGGAGTTGAGTGCCTTCATTTCCAGGCCCCTACAAAGCTTCCTGGGTGAGCAGCCTGGGAGGCCCATTGTCTGCACCCCAAATGGCACGCAAGAGAGGCTCCACTCCCAGTCCTTTCCACAGAAGACACTGTCTTGACCACAGTGCAAAGACAGTGACAATTCCACTTTGGGCAGGTGCCTTCCTTCTCTGCTCTGAGCCTCAACGTCCTCATCTGTGTAATGGGTCAGTAACGGCCAGCTCGGGGCGGCCTTGGGGATTGGGAGTGGTGATGTCCACAGCTGGCACACAGTCGACACTCAGCACATGTTGCTTCCTTTCCTTCTCTCCTTTCCGGCCGTCAAAACAAAGAGCTGATTTCTCAGTCCAGGGAAGAACTGGAAACTGCAGTTTCTGACATGCCTCCTCTGGGGACCTGGGGGAGTTCTCAGGAATAAGCAGCCACATGGAGGACAGCAATCCCAGGCCCGAGGGAGTGGACGCTGCGTGTGCATCCCAGGCACAGCCTGCAGATAACTGAATTGTCATGCTGGACCTCTGCCTGGGGCCCATAGAGAGGGCCAGCCCCCAACCCCCAGGCCCACCCATGTGTGTCGTCCCAAACCCCCAATTCTGAGAGAGATGGAGAAATCAAGGCCCACACGGGGAGGAGGCTCATTAGGGATCACATGGCCACCTGGGCCTGGCCTCCTGCCTCCAGCCCTCCCCCCCACCCCCCACTGCAGTCAAAGGGATGAGGAGGCTTCTGGGATGGGTCACTGGGGTTCCGGGCCCTTCAGGTGAACATTCAAAGGAGGGGCGACTGGGGTTTCTAACAATAGCCTCAGTGCCTGTAACAAGCTCGCACTTCAGAGGGGGGGAAGAGGCTTGGCTGGGAGGGAAGATGCTGACCTAAATCGCCCAGGACGGAAGCAGACGCTGGCACCTTCGAGAGGGCGGCCTACACCTGCTGAGACCTTCCACATGCCCTGACTCCCAACACCTACCACTGATGCCTGGGAACTCTATGACAGGGAGGGTGGGTGCTGGACTAGGCGAGGGCAAGCAGCTAAAGCCTGGGGTCAGCAGTCCATCATCTCCCGAGCTTCACCAGCAGGCCTCCGGCAAGCTTTTCCCTCTGCATAGAGGGCTGACTCCCCAGCCCCCACCCAGGTCATGACGATGTCCTCAGGCTCAGCTAAGGTGATCCTCTCCAAGGGAGGCTGCAGGAGGGACTCAGCCCCAGCCTCTGAGAACACCAGAGCATGCCTGATAGTCAGAGAAACTGAGGCCCAAAGAAGGAAAGAGATTCATACGGGGAGTTCGGGGAAGGGATAGGACAAGGTTTTCTCTGCTAAATACCTCCCTCCCCAGGTCTCATGCAGATCTGGAGCCTCAGAGGGTCTCCCTACTGCTGCCTCCAGCCAAGCTGAGACTAAGAGAAACCCCAGGGCTAGAGCAGGCCATTAAAGATTGGAAACAGGGTTCCTGGGCCAGCGGGGAGACCCTGAACCAATCCCAGGGTCTAGTGAGTGCGCTTGGCTGGGCTGTGTGCCCAGCAGAAACCACACAAAGCAGTTTCTTCCCCAGCTGGTAGGCAAGATAAGGGTGTATGTCGAGGGGCGGGGAGTCATCCATCTGGCTCCTGGGATCTCCCTTCCTGCCCAAGAGATTGGGTGGTGATGACCAGTTTAGAGAACTACTCTGAGGCCTTCTGGGGCCTCTGACTACCCTAGGGGAAGTCCAGGGGCTGAGCCTGCCTGACCAGTTCTGAACCACCCAGAGGCAGCCAAGCCCGAGGGGCAGTGGGGACAGGAGCCCTGGGCTGGGCTGCAGTGTGGGAACAGTGAAAGAAGCCCTTAGTTCCTGTCCCGGGGCCCACCCCGCCCAGGCACTGGCAGCTCTGCCCACTCCCGAACACCACGGCCCCTAGGGCTTGGGCCTCAGCGGGGGCGAGGCTAGTCAGCAGGGCCTGGGGCCCGGAGACGTGAAGTGATGCTAGAGAAGGAAAGAGCTGCTCCTTGTCGGCTTTTGATGACAGTCTAGCAGTGGGTCCAAGGCAAACAGAAGGCTGAGGTTTCTCGGGGACTGAGTGAGCCAGCACGGCCCTGCATTTCCACTTGGGACAGAAACCAAGAGACAAGCCTGTCAGGTCGTTCCGGGAAATTCCCCTCCATCCTTCCCCCGCAGTCTTCAGAGTGGTCCCTGCCACCCACCACCACAGCCACAAGCCCTGCTTCGCCCTGAGCTCAGACCCACACGCCAAGCTGACTCTGTACCTAGATGTCCTCCAGGGACCGTAGACCCAGCTGTCACCCAGAATCCCTCACCCCATACCCTTCAGCGTACCCCACTGCCTACACTCCAGTCCCCGTGGAGAGCTGTCCCGAAACGGGACAAGAACAGAATCAAAGTCATCTCCCTTTAGGTCACCTGAGACGGCAGGGACCACACAGAACCTGGGGTCAGGAGGCCCGGATCAGCAACCCTGCCAGTGGGGCAGCCGGCCCTCTGGTACTCAGTTTCCTTACCCGACAAATGGGGCAATGCATGCTGCTCTGTTTGCCTTGCCAGCTAGGAGAGAGGAGCCAGTGAACTAATGGGTAAAAAGTCTTTGAGGAAAGGGAGTGCCCTGCAGAAGTGCAGGGGTTGCTAAGACAACTGGGAGGGGATGGCCTTTATTCAATGGCTCTTTGCACCAGGCTTCGCACAGAGGGTTTTATACACATCTCATCGATCCTTGGTGCATAATCCTCGCACCAATCCACCGAGGAAGATGCTACTTACACCCACTTTGCAGACAAGAGGCTGAGGCTCAGGGAGGCCAGACGGCACCAAGGTCACACAGTGAGGCAGTGTGGAGCCAGCATTTGAAGTCGAGTCTCCAGTGTGACATTCTAGCTCCCAAGCCCTCAAGCATTGCACTGCGCCAGGCACTCACGGCCGCACGGCTGGGAACCAGAGCACTAAGTGGGTGTGGCTCTGCCAGGTATCACTGATGACCTTGGGTAAGTCACTGCCCAACCTCTGTCAGCAGAAAGAAGGCGCATTTTTGAAGCAGAAGAGAATTTCTGCCAGGGAGCGATTCTGCCGGGCTAACTCAGGCACTTCTGTGGCGCACGTGCTCACGGTGCCTCTGACCTCAATCTGCCAACACCCCAACTATTGACACGGGTGCTGCCGCCGGGCTGCTGCCAGGGTGGGGCGGTGGCTTCGCATCCTGAGCCTGAGAACTTCCGTGCAGCCCAGCCGAGACCCTAGAGACCAGGACAGCAGCACTGCAGCAGGAAGCTGCGGCAGGACAGGCAGGGCTGTGGGAGCTTCCGGACCCGGGGGCCCGTCTCACAGAGCACCTTGCCCCCACTCTGGTGCCTCCAGGTTGGCCTGCCTGCACTTCTGCAGAGAGGGAACTTGGGTGGTGGCAGACACAGACCGAAGTGCGTGGCAAGGTCACCCGCTATGTTCTTTCTTCTTAAAAAAATTTAATCCTTATTGTATTTTTTCCCATTACCACTTAGTACCCCTACACCCCTTTCTCCCAGCAATCACCACACTGTTGTCCAAGTCCACGAGCCCTTTTTCCTTTTCGCTCAACCCCCCCACCCCCAACCGTCCCTCACCCCTAGCTGTCAGCTGCTCTCCATCTACCTGCTGCTTTCGAACCCCAGCTGGTAGTCCTCTCCTCCCTCCCCCCCAGTCCCCCCATCTACTGCATTCAGCTCATGGGTGAGTAAGTTTTGTTCAGAATGGTGTTGGCTGACCCTATTTTAAAAAAGTTGATTGTTTAGTTCCTGTAGCCCCTGGGTCCCTTTACGGTTTGCACACACACAACTCCAGGCTCCTGCTGCCTTCACCCCCTAGAGCCACGCTGCTGGAAACCACCCTGCCTGTCAGTCCCAAAGGTGGGGAGGCCCCTGAACCAGTGGCTAGCAGGTAAGGGCTACACAATTTCTAACTCCTCTGCCCTGACTGGGGCATCTCTGAGGCACTGTGCACACTGTCCCCAGAGCTCCTCACGGCACGGGGCCCAAGTCACCCTCCACGGGCCTGGTTGGTACCCACCATGCTCGGCTTCCTTCCTTTCCCCTTCTCTCTCCCCCAGTCCCTCACAGATGTTCCCGGAAACACTTGCCCCCTAAAAAAATCACAGCCCTGCAAATCCTCATCTCAGGGTCTGCTCCAGAAGAACCCAACCTAAGATGGTTGTCAACAAAATCTACACAAAAATCCACATTTCTGCTTCTCGTGATAAATCTGTAGATTGAGCAACCCTGGGCCCATTCTCACTTGGTGAAAAGTGGCTAGAGCTGAGGAGAGACTACCCGATACAGACGGAAGATGTGTTCTCTTGCTTTCCCCAGCCCACCCCCCCCCTGCTGCCTTCCAGCTGGCCCTCTTCACCATCCACACTCCCTGCCTGACCCCAGCAGGGTCATGAGTTTGCCACCTCGGCAATACAGTTACAGCGGTTACTGCGCAGGCTCTAGGATCTAGGTACACCAATGACTGACTCTGTGACCTTAACAGATCCCGTGATCTTTCTGTCTCGGTTTCCTCAAGTGAAAAGAAATGGTGCCTGCATGTACCTACACAGTGTCCTCTGTGGATAGTAGAGCTGAAAACGGGATGCTGCCCGCAAAGCAATTTGCCCCCTTTCTAGCACATGATATTCAAGAAATGACTAATGTTTGTCATCTTGGAGCAGGTGTGCCTGCTGTGTTCTGACAGCCTGCACCCAACTATCCAAGATTCCCCACAGACCCTTCACGTCCCCCGGAGGAGGGCACCCGCCCCCAAGAGATTTACTGTGGGCACTCACTTCCTCCCACTGGTGGATGTAGCGAATGAGGCGGGAGAGACGCAGGAGGCGCAAGAGGCTGAGGATCTTGGTGAAGCGGACGATGCGCAGGGCCCGGGCTGTCTTGTAGACCTCCGAGTCGATGCGTGTCTCCACGATGAGGAAGATGTAGTCCACGGGGATGGAGGAGATGAAGTCTACCACAAACCAGCTTTTGAGGTACTTCATCTTAATCCGCTGCGGGTCCAGGATAATCTCTGTGTTGTCTTCCACCACAATCCCTGTGCGGAAGTTGAGGACCAAGTCGACGAGGAAGAACGTGTCTGACACCACATTGAAGACAATCCAGGGCGTGGTGTTCTCATCCTTGAAGAAGGTGATGCCCACAGGGATGATGATCAGGTTCCCCACCATCAGCAGCAGCATGGTCAGGTCCCAGTAGAATCTGGCCAGAGACAAAGGGGTCAGTTGCCAGGAGGAGAGAGAGAGTAAGCCACAGACTGAGAGAGCAGCTCCGAGGGAGAGCGAATATGGGAAAGAGAGGTCCTAGGAGGCTCTGCAACACTGGGGGGGGGTGGTAGGCCCGTGGGACCCAGGGCGAGACGTGGACCATGGCCAGGGAAGAGGCTCTTCCTTCACTGAGGGTGCCCTCTGCCTGCCCCTCCATGAGCTCCCTGACGACCCACATGCCCATGCCCCAGTGAGAGTCAGGCTAAAAAATAAAGCAAACAATCGTTCCCAGAGAGAAGTGCAGGGCTATTTGAGTGGCAGAAGCAGTTCATCCAGAACCACCCCAGGCTCAGGCCAGGCTGCTGCAGCCTCCCTGAGGGCCAGCTGTGGCCTGAGACAGGCTGGCAGGCAGGCATGCTACTGACTGTGACCAGAGTGCAGGGCAGGTCCAGACACACAGCAGGCGGGAGTGCCAGGCTTCAGTCCCAGCTGTCATGGATGCTGTGTGATACAGGCAGGTACCCTACCTGCTCTGGGCCTCAGTTTCCCCACTATGCAATGAAGGGTGAAGCCTCAACGCTGAGTCCCAGAATTATGATCTGGCACCCTTTAGCCTATACTCAACAGTGAAAATGCCTGGCCATCGGAGGTTTTCATTCTCACAAGGTGTTGGGGTGGCAGAGTGATGTCTTCAAAAGCAGGAAGTGTTCATGGGGAGATTTCAGGTACCAATGAGGTACCACTCAATACAATGGAGTGAGACCAGATGGAGCTTCCAGCATCATTTCTCCTAAGCCCTCAAAGCAACGGTAAGTGCTTTCTGAGGGAGGGAGGTGAAGCCTCAGAGAGGTTAAGCAATGAGAGCAGGTAAGAGCTAGCCCTCAGGTCTCCCACTTGGCCTGGCAGGGGCGCCTCTGGAGTGTGCAGACAGGCACAGACCTGTCTAGAAGGTATGACCAGCCATTCCCAGGACCCAGCACAAGTACCAGCCACCCCAGGACTGACCTCGAGACCAAACTGCAGAGTTGTCTTCCCCTGTTATTAATTTAAACAGTTTCACAATGACAGATAAAGATATTAATCTCTATTAATTAATAAAGAAATAAGGGCAGAAATAAGCATGTCTTCTTCCAAGAGACATAACCTTGAGGCCACCTGTAATTCCCTACTGCAGGGAAGCCAGGAGGAAGGGAGTGGGAGACAAGAAGACAGTCTTTCCCTGAGTCTTCAGAGGAACCCACCACAACCTTTAATTTGAAAAATAACTACTTTACAGCAAACTGCTTTCTCTGCCAGACTGAAAACGGTGCTGCGAGTCAAGGAGAGGGCAGGACCCACTGCACTGAAGGTGGGCAAGACAGCTTCCCGACATCACACTGCTTAGGGAAGGCCGCCTTCCAGAGAGGCTGCTTCCTGCAGCTCCTTTGAAAACCAAGCCCTTCCAGGTCTCAAGATAGGAGCTCAAGTCAGAGACTCACTAGGCTTATGCTTCTCATTCTAAGGCTGGTGGTGCCAAGACGTCAAGTTCAGCTCCTTTCCTGCCCCACAATCCACCAGCCCATTTCCAGCCACAGTCCGTTTATGCCATCTGAGGGAACCGAACCTAAGGCCTGAGAACCTACCCCAGCCTCACACTAGCACACAGAACACAGCACGTCCTGCTCAGGACTTGGGGCAGCACCTGGGGGTGGGAAATGGCTTCAGCACTAAGGGGTGTTCTGAAGCTATGTACACTCTCTGCGCAGCCTCGGGCACACCATTCAAAGACAGCTGCAGACACGTATTAAATGCCCCACACAGGTATCCCCATTCACACAGAGTGTGCAAACACCCCTGTGTACACATGGCCACCACTCCTATTCATTTAATCTCTCAGGAAAAGTAAAGCAAAACAAAAAACACTGTGGCACAGAGAGGCCACCGAGGATCCTGTGGTCCTCTGTACATAAAGCTAATAATACACCCAGGCTGGAGGAGTTTCTAAAATTAACAGAGCGGGCACAGCAGCTGCGAATGCTGACTCGGGCAGGCCTGCCACTCCAGCGGGTTTCTACACTCTCCCGGCTCTGGTTCTCTCAATTATAGACCAAATGTGAGACAGTAATTAACGTAAAAATGTTTGCATTTAGTGGTCTTCATAAAACCAAATTACATGAAGCAAAAACACCCATTTCCTTGCATTCTGACTAATTGTTTCAATCATGAGTTTCCAGATGCTAAGGAATCTTTCTGGTGCCTGGTCTGGGCTGGGGTCGGAATACTGAGGCACTTCTCCCCACAAACCATTATGCTGGAGCCCCTCAGAGCTACTCAGCTGGCAGCATAATACAGTGGGAAGAAACAAGTACAGGCTCTCAGAGACAGCCACCTCGGGTCTGATTTCTGGTTCCATCATTCACTTCGTCTCTCAATGTTTCTTCATCTGCTGAATGAGGGTAACAGCAGTACCTTACTAGCAGAATCATTGTAAGAAGTAATATTTGTAAAATACTCTGACCTATGCCTAGCTATATTATTAAATGACTAAATAAGTAACTCAAAAGTCAACAGATCCTCAGGAAAGAGGTGAGGGAGGTGGAAGACTTAATCTTCCAGGTAAAAGCCAAAGCAAAGCATCTACTGGAGGTAGGGGTAGAAGAGAGCTCCTAATGGTCCCGTGAGAGTCAGCAGTGGAAGTCGGTGATTACAACATTCCCTGAACAATCAGATGACAGAACCCATGCACCTTGGCAGCAGATGCCCTGGTCTCAGGGAGCTCATGATCCAGTCAGAGGACAAGGCAAGTTGGGCAATGATGTAAGAAACCATTCCAGAGAGCACAGCCCAGGCCTCTGAAAAGGTGAGCTCCTGGTGGCCCAGAAGGGTGAGGCCAGAAAGTGCTTCTGGAGGAGGCGAGAAGCTGGGCTTTGGGAGCTGCCCTTGGCCTCAAAGACTGCCTCTCCCTACTCTTTGCCAGGAGCTTGCACAAATCTCTGAAAGTAGAGCCTAGGCAGACCAAATGCTGTTCAGCACCACGGACAGCTCCCGGCGCCTGCCAGCTCCTGGGCCCTCTTCTTCCCCAACCCTAGGACCAGAGGCATCTCAAGTGATGCGTTAATGTCTCGGGGGATTTTCAGTGGGATTCCTTGGTGACTGGAAAGCCTTTATTCCAAAGGACCCCCAAACACTCCCCACTCACTGAGTGCTTACTCTGTGCTCTCCACGTCTTACTTCACTGAACCCTTGGACCAGCGCTGTGGTGGCTGCTGTTGTCTCTATTTTACAGAGGACAACACTGAGGTTCAGCAAGAAGTAAGCATCTCCCAGGACAGCACAGCCAGTGAGGAGCAGACCCAAGATTCAGAGAAGTCTATGGGACTCCAGAGTCTCATCTCTTGGGCTTTCAGGCCCCTCGGTGGTGTTCAGGAATGTGGATGAGACTTTCTCACATCTTTGCATTACACTGGGGAGGTGGCCTACCAAAGCAGGCGCAGCCCCTGCCCCAGAGCCAAAAGGGAGGGTTGCAAAGAAGTTACAAGAAGATACATGCTCCTGAGGCCAGAGCTTTATGAGGTGCTTCCCAGGGTGGGGGCAGCAGCACACCTTCCAAGTGTTAAAAGAGCCCATTAGCAGCAATCAGCTGGGCACAGCTGCACACATCCCACAGAAAGGAAAACTAATGTCCACAAGGGAGGGAACAGTAATATTTCCAAAGCTTCACGCCGAATGCCCATGCTCCCCTAACACCACACTGCCCCTAAAACCATGGATGGATAAACCCCACAGTCCTGGGTATGTATCCATGGTGGTGGGTGTCAGGCTCCCGGCAGGGAGTGGACAGACACACTTGGATGGGGTAGGCATATGTCTGAATTAAAGGCCTTGGTCTCTCCAAAGCCAGATGACCCTCTCCCAGTGCAGTGTCCTCTATGCTGATAGGAAGTCCTGGCCAGTAAGACACCAGCTCGACCCCAGGTTCAGTCCCAGGGCCTCAGGCCCACCCTTCCTCAGTCCTGGATCTTCCTTTCTACTCAGACCAACAGATCCATCCAGGCAGCAGTAGGATGTGGCCCACAGGCTGGCTTTGAGGGAGCAGGCCCCATGTGCAGAAGGAATGAGGGACAGCAAAAAGCCCTACAGCCCTTTTACACCGACACCTGGAACACTTCATGGTTTGATCTCAGAGGGAGGGCATGGCCTCCAGACAGCAGAGGGAACAGAAGAAGCTCCTGACTCTGAATTCAGAGACTCGAGCACCAGACCAAAGGCCCTCTCCTTCCCTGGAGGCTGCCCTGGATGGGGCAGAAGTGGAGGTTACGGAACAACCAGGGATGACCTCCTTCAGCCTCTTCTTGTCCACACATGCCCATGCTTGCCTCAAGGTCATATGCTCACACACACATGATGCACATACACACATACCCACGTCCACACAACTGCACACACACACACACGGGGAGGGAGGTAAAAGTAGGTTTACCATTGTGAGGCTGCAAAATACAGAGTTTATTCTTGTATTATTATTTATTAATTATTGTATTATTTTCCATGCAAACAATTGAATGCGTATGAACAAACACACCCAGGAACACATTTTTGTTCTTGCTCTCATATACACACGAGAGCATATTTTCTGGCGTACCCCACGTGCATACATTTGAACACAAATGACATCCACTGGGAATTCTGTCGGCTGAAAGAAAGAGAATGTCTTTTTTTGTCCATTAAAGACCTGTCTGAAGTGCTACCCCTTCTGGACCTCTCCAAACTCTCACCAGTCGGGCCTCTTCCCAGCCTGGGCTCTGGCTTCAGATCTCCTAGATCACTGCGGGCTCTGGGTCATCGTCCCCCACACACCTGTGTCCCTGAAGTGCTGACGGCAGGCCAGGGTCCCCTACTTCCTCCCAGGTGAGTGGCACACCAGGGTCCTATCTTCTACCCTCTTCCTCTATGCAGATGGTTCCTATGCACACAGCACTCCTAGCACCAGACCGCCATTCCCACCTGCCACCTGGACGACCCGAGTCTGAGGCTGAACCCGGCCTCTTCCTCCCCAAAGCTGAACGGCAGAACATTTTAATCATCTGGACTCAAAATCTCAAATCCATCCTCAGCTGCTTTCTCTTTCCACCCACCCACTGCCAAAGGCCCCCCCCCCTGCCCCCACCCTGTGCGGTGACCCAGTCTTGTCTGGTGTCTTCTGTGTGGCGCTCCTGAACCTGCCAGCTGCTGCTCTGCCCCACGTCAGTTCCTCACCCTAACCCTTCCCCTGCCGCCTACCCGGCTCCAGCCTCCACTCCTACATGCTCCCTGGGTTAGCTTTCCAAACAACAGTATGGTCACGCCATGCCTGCTCCAGCCCTTTTGGTGGACCCCCAACAACTACAGAGGAAAGCTCGAGCTCCCTGGCCTGGCATCCCCTGAACCCCTCCCTCTTTTCCCCCTGCTTCTTCACAGTAGCTGGCTGGACACTGGACTGCTGGCCCCATCTCCCCCCTAGTTCCTCCTGAGAACCACTGCAGCCCCAAGCTCTCACCTTCCGAGATCACTTCCCTCGCCCAAGGCCCAGATCAACTTCCTCCCCCTCCATGAAGTTTGCCTGACTGTGCTGTGTCGCCACATCCTGCCCCTCTCCTCAGGTACCACCTGACTCTCCTTCCAACCTCCCCCCAGTTACAGAACCTAAGGCTCCGGGAGTCTCTGTGTCGGACAAAGAAATGGGAGCTGGGAGATCTTCCCTGCACTTCAGATCCGTGTTCCAGGCCCCCCCAGGGAACCGCCCGAGGCCATCACAGAGATGACGAGAATGAGGGAGTGTCAACCTGCCTTCTCCCCCACCCCCACCAGACATAACGGACCCCCTCATCTACCTCTCTTGCCCAATGCTTCTGGCACCCACTTCACAAGATCACAGTGCTGGAGCAGGGCCACCATCAGCCCTTTTCACGTTCAGATGGGTGCTGTGCAGGAAACCCCATAACTTCAGACTGGTCCTACTAAAAACTCCAGTGTTTCAGCTCCTGCACCTCCATCTCCTCATCAAGGCTTCCATGCTGAGCCGGGCCTGCACCTCTGCCAGCCTATTCTTCCAGGAAAACCTAGCAGGCTTTCCTTCCTGTTCTCCTATGGCGATTACTCCGAATTAGATCCTCTCTCCTCAAAGTGTGGAGACCACTCGTCCCCCTCACTCTCACTGCCCTCCACTTCACTGAGAAGGAGAAGCCACAGGTGCCTTTTCCCTCCACCAGCCCCGGCTCGCCTCTCCCTCTGCCCCTGCCCCGCCTTCAGTCACAAGGGAATCAGTGACATGTCCACCTGCCGTCCTGACACCATTTTCCCCCCGGGGACCTTAATCTATAGGTTACCCCCTCTTTCTACACCTTCGATCCCCCCCTCTACTGACCCTTCCCCACGCACTCTTTCTTTTAGCTCTTTACACTGAAAAGTGAAATAAAGTCGCTCCCGGATCCCACTGCTTCTCTCTTCTCCCCTCAGAAGCAAACTCCCTAAAAGAGGTGTCACGGTCCCCACTCTGTCCCTTCCTTTCCATCCCCGATGCTCCTCTTGGCAGCATCTCAGGGCACGCCCCGCTACAAGGTCCAGTGGGCACTCCCTCCGTCTTGCACTGGGCGCCATCCTAACAACATGCCCTATCCTACTGGCTTTTCTCTGTTCTCTCTGCCTTTTCGTCCCTTCCCTTGGATGGCCTCCCCTTCCCCTACGTGACCTTTAAATGCTTTTGCTCCTTCGGGCCCTCACCTCTTGTCCCTCTTACACTCTCCCTGGGGGACCTTGCCATCTCCCACGGCTTCATTGTTCTGCTGGCTTTCACACCAGACCTCTGTCTCTCAAGCTCCAGCCAACATGTCCACTTGCTGACTGCACATCCCCACCGTGGAGGCTTACTCTCGACATCTCCAGGTAGAACTTAACAGCTTCCCCCACAAACTCTTGTGATCCCAGCATGTGGTACCACCAGCCATCCAACCGGAGAGTTATCCTCAACCCAGCATCTTCCTCCCCTACCAGCACTCAGTCATGTGGGATCCAGGGACTCTCCTCGACCTGCCACCTGCAGCTTCCTAACCGGGCTCCTGGCCCTCCTAGGACTCCACATACCTCAGGGTCTGGGGCGGGGTCCACATCTTCTCTCCAATCCACTCTCCACACTTGCCAAGCCCAAAGTCCTTCCGCACTAAAACCCGGGTTCCTCACTGTCATCCCCAAGGCCCCTCCTGATCTGGATGCAGCCTCCGGCTCCTGCCCCAATTCTCCGACCCCACCCCTCGGTGGTCTGCTCCACCGCCCACACGCTCAGCAACTTTCAGTGCCCCCAGCATACCACGTTCTCTTTGGTCTCTGGGCTTTCCTGCACACTGTCAACTGCCTCAACTCCCTCCCTCCCCACCCCCAGCCCCTTGCTTCAGCGGAGGCACCATTCTCCTGGGAAGCCATCTTTGTGCCCCAGGAGACCTGGTTAGGTGCCCCGGTGTGCTGCACTACCACTGTGTCTGTGACACTGTGATGACACTGTGTTCATGGTCTGTCTTGTGGCCACTTGGCTTCCCGAAGGTGGCACAGTGCCTTTTACATGGCTGGTCCTAATAAATATGTCAATGGGTAGAAATATGAGAACAGGCGAATGAACAACGAATGCCCTGCAGGCACAGGTTGAGTGGCAGAGGCCCTAGAAGTAGCTACATGAAATGCGCAGCCCTCTGAGACCCTGGCTCCTTCCCACAAGGCTTTCACGGGTCTCCAGTGATTAGGGGAAACTTATCTTGTTCACACTTCCAAGACTCAGAAGCTCCCAGAAATACCTACCATCAAATGGCCCCTGCCTGGGGCTGGAGATGATGGTAGAGAAGCTCCAGAGTGGAAGGAAAGGCGCTGGAAGGGGTAGGAGGCAGGCGAACGGGAGATGGGCCAGGAGAAGCACAGGGCTCAGGGGCTCTGACAGAGTGGGGTATGAGGGGCTGGTGAGGCGGGACCGCAGCCAAGGCCACGACTGTGTTTCCAGCCTGGGCACCACAGGCCGGGGCGGCGGGACACAGCGTGCCCCTTGGCACAGGCATGCCCCTCGGTAGGGTCCTGAGGGTTCTCCCTCCTCCCAAATCGGCCTAGCACAGAGACTGGGGGTGGGGGGCGGGCAGGGAGGGCTGAAGGGCAAGAGAAGAGGCAGTCTGGCTTTTCTCCTGGAACCTCTCCTGTTGTCCCCACCTTGCAGACCCAGCATGAGCTGCACTTCCCCAGCCCTGCTGTGTGTGCTCCCCCAAAGCAGAAGTAATTTCCCTTCCTTGTCTGAGGTGTGAGCACATTGCTGGGCCCAGGGGTGGGGCCCAGTAAAACTGTTCAGTGGATGGGTGGATTAAAGACTCTGGCCAGGGGGAAAAAAAAAGACTCCCAAAATCCAAACTAAAAAAGAGTGCGCTGACATGTTAACACTGATTATCACTAAGTGGTGGGATTATGGGTGATTTGTGTTTTCTCCATCGTACCTTTCTGTAATCTCTACATTCTGCATTTCCTTAAAAATGGGAAAATATTACCTCTATAATTAGAAAAATAAATCTGCCTTTAACCAATGGCAAGGGTCCCATGCTGTGAAGAGCCCCTAGCGCGTGTACACCGGGTCCTGAAGAAAGCCCTGAGTGGCTGTGCAGACATGAGGAAGGTGGGGTCAGGATGGGAAGGTCAGGAGCAGCATAACCTTTGGAGGTCAGTGATGGAGAAGAGAGGGAAGCCACTTGAAGAGCAGGGGTGACAGGCAAAGGGGACCACGACTGTCCATAACACACGTGAGGACGCACACACATATGGCACTTTCCTCACCTTCCCTCCCACAAAACATAAAAATTGTCTAAAAGGCCCTGGCTGGTGTGGCTCATTGGACTGTGCGCCAGCCTGAGAACCAAAGGGTCACCAGTTCAATTCTCAGTCAGGGCACATGCCTGGGTTGTGGTCTAGGTCCCCAGTAGGGGGCGCACGAGAGGCAACCACACATTGATGTTTCTCTCCCTCTCTTTCTCCCTGCCTTCCCCTCACTCTAAAAGTAAAAAAAAATGTTTAAAAGCATGGACTGCCCCCCCACCCCCTTACCTGTCTAGCCTCCTGTTTCTTGTTCTCTGAGGCACAGCTGCTGCCCACCTCCCTCCCTACCCTATACCCCCCCAAAGGAGCCACTGACTATCTGGGGGTGAAGGGGAGGCTACTCAGGAGTCCTCCCTGCCTGGGCCCCTGGGGCTGGCATCTTAGCCTCCCCCTACCCTGACTAGAAATCTGCCTCCCACAACTTTTGGGGGCCAGGCTGGGCTGGGCCCTCAGCTCTGGCCTCTGAGAAGAATACCCCCCACCCCTCACCCCACCATCTAGCTCTAGTCCCACTTCTACTGCTTCTCCCTGACCCCGGGGTCCCCCCTACAATACATGAATTACTCTCTGCCTCCCACCCCCGCAGGGGCACCAGGGCTCTATTTTTAACCCACCTCGAAATCTCTGACTCAGAATCACAGGGCTCCCAGATGGCGGCCGCCTCGGCCTGGGGCTGCCTCCAGCGCAGATGCAGAGCCAAGGGCATCTAGTGCCCGCCCGGCTTGTGGGCGGGCTGTTGGATTTTTTATCTATCTTTATTTTCTAGTTTTTTTACAATTATTAATTACTTAAGGGACAAAATCTGTTTTTGTGGACCCAGACAAAGACGCCCCTTCACACCTGCCTGCCTCTTCCTCCCAGGCTGAGGCTGCAGCCCCTCACCCTTCAGAGAGGGCTGGTCTCAGCCACTCCTCAAGGGCCAGGTGAGCTGTCCGAGGGCTGCCAGGGACAGCACCTTTCCTTCCCCTTCTGTGAGCTTCGGTGACCGCACACCAACCACCCGGGGCTCTGGCCACGTTGCAGACTCACAGTCACTAGGTGTGGGGCATCGTTAACAGGCTCCCAGGCGATGCTGAGCTGGCTGGTCCCGAGGCCACACGGAACAGCCACAACAAACGGAGCTGTGGCGAAACGTCCTAGCATTTGAATCCCCGGCCACGTGGCCTTGGAAAAATCACTTAACCTCTCTAAGCCTGTTTTCTCATACAAAATAAGGACGTTAATCCCACCTCACAGGATTCTGGGAGAATTCAATGAGACAATGTTTAAAATGCGCTACACAGTGTAAATACTCCGTGCATGCTGGCTGTCGTCATTGTTCTTGTGACCTGGCCTGTGTGTGGACTGGTTTCACCTCAAGGAGTCCTCGGTCTAGAGGAGGGACAGACCCATTCCACAGGGGGGCTGAAGACCTAGGCCAGAGGGGGCCGTAAGCCAGGGGGAGGGGAGTGAGGCATTGTCTGGAGCCCCGGAGGCTGGGGACGGCCTGAGGAGAAATTAGCCAGGCTTGAGAACATGGACAGAGAGGAGCAGAGGGGAAGCACGCCTGCTGGGTGGTACCCAGAGTGGGGGGCCTGAGTGTGCCCACTGGTCAGGAAGGTCAGCGCGTGGCTACAGGGAGAGGTCCATGCAACAAAGTAGAGGAGGGGCCCCAAAGTCTTGGCTTCTCGTCCCAACCCCATCTCCAACTCACTGTGTGCTCTTGGACAAGTCCCTGTCTCTCACAATCCCTTTCTCAGTTTCTCCACTGGTACCACGAGGCTGAAGCCAGAGGGTCTCTAAGGGTGTGCCAACTGCACGAACACCTGCAGTGCAGAGGCTGAAGGGGCCGGCCAAGGGCAGCGGGCTGCGTGAAAGCACGCTGAGAGAGGGAACTGTGACACCCCAGCCCCAACCTAACTCCGGCCTGAGGGAAGGCGGGGGCATCGTGAATGCCAGACTGAGCAGTCAGGACTCTTCTGAGGACACGGGGTCCAAGAAGGTTACAGAGGGAGAGCGCCTTGGGGAAGACTACTGTCTCGCTGGCACAGCTGAATGCAGGCCTGGGCAGAGGAACACTGAGATGGCAGCTCACTGCTTCTCTGATGAGCTGAGACCTCCTCTGGAGACCCCGGGTCTGTGCACAACAGACAGACACACCAATCCGCAGGGCAAGGGTCATCTGCTCTACAGCACCCTGAGCTGCCGAGACGAGATGCTGCGCTCCCTCAGGCTGGCAGCCTCACCCCTCTGAGCTTCACCCAACTGACAAACCCATCTGGGGAACATGGGGGAGGGGACTGGCAGGTGGAGAGCTTCCCTGCCCTGCTTGCAGGAAACAAAGAAGGTTCAAACGTGGTTCTCCCCACTCAGGAGAATGGAACAAAAATAGAACCGTGTTGCGGAGGAGCACGTGAGAGCGACCTCAGGGGACACCAGGTGGGAGACTCACCTGCTCCTGCAGGCAGCAGCGCCATGTGAAGGAGATGAGGTACACTGGGGGCAGAACTTCTGAGGCCAAGCAGCACTGGTGGGGACAGGGTGACGGTGACATTGTTGTGGGGGGCGTTGCCCCATGGAAGGCAGCTGAGTATTGATTCTGGGAGGATGTGCGTGGTCCCCTTCTTGCTGGGATGGAGGTCTCCTGGGGGTGCCTGGGCTCTGAGAACTGGAGCCTGCAGGACTCCACTGCTCTCCCTCTAGGTAACAGTCTGACAAGGACGCTGAGCGAGGGCCCTGTTTTCTGGGGCCCCGCCGGCCCAGTTTCACGGTTCTGATGCTAACAACCTACAAGGACGCAAAGGGGCTGCCTCCCTGGAGATGGGCCCACCATGAATGGGATTTGGAGCCTCTGTCACCCCCAGACCCCGGGGAACGCTGCAGAGCTACAGCAAACACGGAGCCATCAGGCAGCTGCAGACAGTTCATGTCAAAAGGGCTTCATGGGTGACGGAGGCAGAATAGCCCGGGTGCTTCCCAAAATTCCCCTCCCTGGGCCTCACCCAGAGAGGCCCCGACATCTGAGATTGCATAAAGCTCCCTGGTGACTTTGTGGCTACCCATTTCAGCTTTGGGCCTTGCTAAAACTCAAACCCAACCCCCTCTGTGGTCCTGTTTCAGACGAGAAATCAAAGCCCTAGAAGGTGAGGCCAGCCGACAGCCTCCGGCCCTAGAAGCTTCGGAGCATCACAATGAGGTGACAACCGCCCAGAGCCAGAGGGACGGGATGAACAGCTGGCCGAGTTCCTACCCCTGCCAATTCCAAAGTTGATGGTTCTGTTGGCTGGCCCCTCAGGACTTCTCAACCATAGTCTGTCCGGTGTGACCTGAACTCTTCCGGGCCAGGTCTGCGTTTCCAGAAGGAGACGCTGCTTCCGAGGAGAGGTGGCTAGGAGGAGAAGGTGGTTGGGGCCCTTTGCCCAGGGAACAAAGAAAACGAAGTTTCATTTCCACTCCCACAGGGATTGTGATCTAATGGGGGACTAAGGGGGATCTCAACAGAGCACACCAATGCCACATAACATGCCAGGGAGGCCCCACCCCATCCCCCAGGACAAGCGCTGGCAAAGCCTCGGCAAAAAGACGCCCATAGGTAAGGAAGGAATCCCCACCTCCTCCAGGTGCCGGTCTGGCTGGGCCCAGCTGAGTCTCTGGAAAAGAGTGAGATTCTCCTCAGCTCTGCTTGTAGGCAGCGGTCCCTCCCCTGCTGGCTCAATTTATACTAATGGGGTCAGGGTTAGGAGTTCAATACCTATTTGACCAGTTAGCTTTGCTCTCTTCTCAGCCACAGACTGAGCCCTGATCCTGAGCACAGAGAGCAAAGGGCTTTGCGGAGGTCACTCAGCAGAACAGGATGAGGGTCTGGAGTGCAAACTCAGCGTGGGAGGGCTAGGCAAGTCACAGCTGGAAAAGCTCAGGAAGAGAGGACCCAGGGCTCCAGGGTGGCAATACTGGCCCCAGCTGTACAGTCCTTCCTGCTGGACCCAGTTTCTTCTAAAAGATGCCAATGGCACTGACAAGACCTGGGGGTCTCAGGGTCTTTGCTGTCCCTGGGGAAGGGAACAGTACCTGTATTCTCTGACAAACTGCGGGTGGGAGAAGCTGGTGGCTAGCTTTGGTGGTGAGTGGCTAGGGATTCACGTTAATTATTGACAGGGGCTGTTCCAGTCTGCCAGGAGAACCGCAGGGTAATTACTTCTGGGCTCCGGGCCACATGCTCAGTGATATTATTGCAGCACAACACCTGCCTTCTGGGCACCAGTACAGCAGAAGGAGGGGTCTCTAGGTTGTGTAGCTGGGCTGGGCTGAGGAGGTCCCCGTGCAAGCACACGCACATACACTCAGCATCAGAGCACTGCCTGGGGCAGTGGGGTCAAGTCCTCACAGCAGCGGTTAAGGAGTACAGGTCCAAAGAGACAGATTCTCAGTAGCCTGCTCTCAGTGTCTGCCAAGACCCACCCCAGCCAGGCGGTCCCTAGCTCAAGCTTCCCAACACCTGCTGCCAAGCAATTGTGCAGAATGGATCTCATTCTCCTTCAGATCCAGCTCCAATTTGCCTCCTCCAGGAAGTCTTCCCTGACCATCAATCCATACTAGTCTATGTTTTCTCTGCCCTCCCCTAAATCAGACCTGGCGACTCTAAGAGGATCTCAATCCTATCTCCTCTAGCCAGGTGGATAGTGACGCCCATCCTCTGTAATGGCTGAGGACAGGCTTGGAATGGAACACCTGGTCTGTGAGGATGCACCCCCCCTCCCCAGGCTTGCTGCTCCTCAAGTCCAGAAGACAGGCTTGGAATGGAACATCTGGTCTGTGAGGACACCCCCCCCCCTGGCTTGCTGCTCCGCAAATCCAGAAGACAGGCTTGGAATGGAACATCTGGTCTGTGAGGACGGACCCCCCACCTTGGCTTGCTGCTACCCAAGTCCAGAAGACAATGTATCAGCCAGCCCTGTGTTACGTCTTTATTTCTGAAAGCCTCATTCACATAGACATAACACGTCCACCCACATGGGTAAATGCTTAGACAGACACAAAACCAGCAGTAGCTAATTATCAGGCCCCCACAGCTGCTGTGAGCAGACCTGGAGGTCCTGCTGCTTGCTCTGTGACTCGTGGGAGTCCAGAGCCGGGGGTGCCGGGGGTGCAGGGCATCCCTCTGTTGAGCCAGCACACCTCTCTGCTCAGCCCCGAGCACCGAGCACGAGCTGGCTGCCTGGCTGGCCCCAACAATGAGAGAGCAGAGCGGGGTGGGAGGGGTCGCATGAGAGATTTAGAGGCTCTGGTGTCCGGCAGGGGTGGCACTGCTCTTTACTTATAGTTGATATTTTATCTCACAGAAGCAGCTGGCTCAGATGCTAAGACGTGTAGGACAGGGGTGTCAAACTCATTTTCACCGGGGCCACATCAGCCTTGTGGTTGCCTTCAAAGGGTCGAAATGTAATTTCAACACCTTAACAGTTAAGGAGTAGTTACACTCACACAGCCCTAAAATTATTTCGGCCCTTTGAAGGCAGCCGCGAGGGTGATGTGGCCGCGGTGAGAATGAGTTTGACACCCCTGGTGTAGGGGCTCAGGGAGCTTAAAGGTAGGGAGAGCCTCCTCAAGGTGAAGGCACAGGGAGGGGTGGACAACATGTCCACCCTGCCTCCAGCCCTGCTGCCTCAGGAGGCACCTCACGGGCCAGAGGCTTTGTTCACGGCTTCCAGTTCCAGACCTCCAACCAAGGCCTTCTCTTGGTCCCAGGCTGAACCCTGATTCTGAACACAGACTGAGCCCTCATCCTGGCCACTGCTGGGGCCCAGACGGTGGCCCTACGCTGAGCCCCAAACCTGCTCAGACACTGAGCCCCAAACCTGGAGAGAAACTGAGCCCAGACCCTGCTTACCCACGGAGCCCGAAACCACAGACTGACTCCACTTGCTCCCTTTTCTGAAGGGTATAACAAGTAGACCATGTGACTGCCTAGTTCTCTGGTGGAGAAAACACAGATACCACTGTCCACTTGACCCCCTCCCCTTTGAACCCCAATCACTCCTATTAATCAACAGGTGCATCAATGGCATTGGATGTGGTTCCAAAATCCCACAGGTCTCCAGTCAGAACCTTCCAGGGGAGGAGCAGGTAGGCAAGCATCCTAATCCAGCACCCCTGGGAACGACAGCCCCAGAGTGGGGGCTTAGGACAGGCACATCTCAGCCTCTAGATGCCGCACCTTCGGATAAGGAAAGACTCCCTTCCCATTGAACAAGCTTAAATCAAGAAGGGACCCCGAAAACACCTATCACGCCAAACTTCAGGCATGGGGCTGGGGGGACCAGAGAAAAGCCCCAGTGATGAGGCAGCAAGGAAAGGCCTTCCCTGGCTGAGGGCGCCCTCTGCCTGGGGTCCCGGGAGAGCCTGCGGGGCTTTCCGACCTCGGCAGCCAGATGTTATGCAACCCACTCGGGTTCCTCTGACAAGGACTTATCCTTGGGGATAAGTGCCATGAAGAGGACATGGAACCCAAGACATAAAACCATCAGCACCGCCCAGCACACGGCAGACGGCTCATGAACCGCTGATCCGTGAATCCACCTGACTTCAGTCCCTACTGGTCTGACTCTAGGGTTGTACACTCGGAAGCCTGCAGGGGCCAGGCAGACAAAAGTGCCAGAGTGACACTGCTGGGTGTGGGACAGGTGGGGACTGCGGGCCACTGGACAGCAGAAGCCAATTTAAAGAGGGCGGCCTCTAGTCCACTCCAGCTCCCGACTGAGGGGCAGGAAGGTGGGGCTAGAGCTGCCAGAGTTTCTAATTTTCCAAGAGAAACCTGAAAACCAAATTTTTACATGACATCTTTCCATTTTAAAACATTGCCCCAGACTTGTTATGACACACTACACTGGCCAAACAAAACACATCTGGACATGTAGTTGGTCCATGGATGATCGCTGCTTAGCAACCTCTGGTATAAGTACCTCTGCCTCATCTTGAGCACCTGCAGTGATGGGGAGCTCACCACCTCTCTGTGCTGCCTCCCTCCCCCACGCAGGACAGGTGCTGATGATAGAGAGTGGCTTGAAGTGGCCTCCCGGGCTTCGGGATCACAGATTTCCAAGGCCCTGGCAATGCTTTCTCAGTTAAAGCCTGGCTGGCAGAGAACATCCGCTCCGAAGCCAAGGCAACGCCCCGGCCTGCTCTGGCTGGGGATTGTGGATTCTCCAACATCCCCGGGGCCCAGGCAAGATGGCCTGGCCAGCCTCAGTGGCCCTCCTATTAATTAGCAGCTGGCAGTAGCAGCTTTGTGAGAGCCCTTGAGCCAAGGGGTGTGCGTGCTGGAGCTGGAGCTGGCTGCCTCCTCAGGTCTATGGCAAACCCCCAGGGACTGGGGCTGGGCCTTCTGCTCTGGGCCAGTTCCCCTTCTGGTAGCCAGTGTTGGGGCAAGCACGAGGGCCACTCACGCTGTTAAGACACTTGTCAGCCTAATCATCTGTACGCGGCCTGGAGAGGCCTCATTCCAGGGTGGAAGGGCACAGAGGGAAGTAAGAGGCGAGCCCAGCCCACGGGGGAGGCTGCTAGGCATGGTCTGGGCAGAGGGGGCAGCACTGGGACTCAGACGACCTCCTCCCAACCAGACCTTGAGGTAGGAAGACGGCTGCTTTGAGAGGCGCCTCTGTCCTGCCAGCCAGCCAGGGCCACTTCGTATGGGCTCTCCTCCCTTGGCCCCTGGACTCTCACTGACATCTGTATCAGGAAATCTCACCGCAGCTCAGCAGTGAATGCACGCCCTACCCGTCTCCCCTAGCCAGGCCACCCTCTGGCCCTTGGGATAGAAGAGAAGCTGCCAAGGCAATGGGACCGGATGGGTTAGTGAGGGCCCCCTGGCCACTTGGCCTCCCCTTGCTCACTCCCCTCCAACAGCCAGCCCAGGGCCAGCAGGGCCCACAGAGGTGTGCAGGAAGGGGAGAGGCCGTCAGTTTGACACCACAAGTCTGTAGCCCACCTTTGTGGCTGAGGGCTGCTCAGCCCAGCTCACAGGATTCACCAAGCTGGTCTGGGCACTAGAGGCCAAGGGGAGAAGATGGTATCCTTGGGGAACTCAGTCAGGGAGCCCAGGCTAAGCACAGTACAAATGCAGGGTCTGAACCTCAGTACTCCAAGCAGGTTCTGGGCTGGGCGCCAGCAGCTTCGAATCACCTAAGCACTTATCTGAAATGCAGAATCTCAGATCCCGCCCCAGACCCAATGAGTCAGAACCTGTATTTTAACCAGATCCCCAGGTGAGCTGGATGACCTGACAGTGTGAGAAGCACTGAATTAGAACAAACCCAGAGTGCCATCCAATGCCATGGGGTGCTGGCATCCTGGAAGACCTGGGGTCCCTAAAGCATGGGAGAGGAGGGCAGATGGACAGGTAGACAGCCCAACACTGTGGGAGGCAGGCCACCTGCAGTGGCTCACAGCAGCCAAGGGAGTGAATGGGGCAGAGCCAGACAGGGGAGAGGTCCCAGGCTAATCATGTAGAAGCCAGACCAGGACCTGGGGCCTTGCAACAGGGAGGACCTGGAGTCCAGGCCTCCCACCTGGCAGCATCAGGGTCCTAGCCCTCGGGGTTTCTGTGCTTTGTCAGTGCCCTGAGAGACTCAGCCTGAGCACACCCTCCCCCAGCCCCAGTCATAGCAGGTTGAGCACGTCCTTGTCACTGGAGAATCCTGCTCACTGTGCCAGCTGACAGCACCGCCCAGGGCAGCTCACCTTGGAATTCCAGTCTGTACCAAGGCGCCCTCCCCCTCCACTGGCACCACCGCCTGAGGCCCATTTCAGTGTGGCTCTCCACGACAGCAGAAGATGCATTTCTGGGCCATGGTCCCCAGGACGGCCCACCCTAGGAGGGGCCTCAGAACCCCCAGCTCTACAGCCAAAGCTGCTGCCTTCCCCACTCCCCACCACCTACCTGAACAGTCCCTCCCATGGTTGAAAGGGAGAGAGATGGACTGGGGAAACAGAACAGAAATGAGCCCCCAAGCAGAGCACCTTTCCTTCTTCAGGCATCTAACTCTGTTCCTGTTTTCATTTCCATCCTGCTGGCAATGGGAGGTCCAAGCCTCAGATCACAGAATGCCCCAGGAAAGCTAGCTCTAGGAGGCTAGCACCTGCCCTACCAGGCCGGGACTCTTCTGGGATGGTGTAGAGCGGGGTTCACAACCCAGATGGTCTGCCTCTTAGGGGGTCCACAGGTCCCAGAAACTGAGTGTCACACTGTGTGCCCAGATGTACATATATCTTTCTGGATAGAGACTGATTTCCAGCAGGTTCTCAGTTAGGTCTCCAATACAGCTTCAGAACCACGGGTTTGAGCCAAGCCCAGGGACCGTCTGGTCTGCCCAGGACTCAGGAAAGGAAGCAGTGCGGGCAGGGGCGGCATGGTTCAGCACAGCATCGCTGGCCTCCAATAGCACGCTGGGGTTTCTCACATCCATGGGGCCAGGTGTGTACAGTTTGTGTCTGACATAGTAACAGGCAACAGGACTGCCATTTTTCCAGGTGTGAAAACTGAGGCTCAGAGAAGGCTCATAACCCAAGCAGGGCCCCATAGGAGCTGATGAGCTGATGTGAGGTCGGCAATGGCAGGGTCGGGGGCCAGGTACCAGCACAGGAAGTCAGTCTTAGACCACCCCTGGGACCTACAAGGCTATCGGTCCAGTTTCCATGATTCTGGAGCCCAGCTGTTTCTGCCTCAAGGAAAGGACCCTTTATGGACCTCCCTTCCCTTTCCTTCCCTTCCTCACACCTTCAGAAGGCTCAGGGTAGGAGAGGGAATGGGCAGAGGGATGAGAAGAGCCAAGCTTGCCTGCCTCCATTCTCAAAGCCAAGCTAGAGTCTGAAGCACAGGAGTAGCCCCAGAACTGACATCCCACATAGGGACTTCCCTGCTAGCCCCATGCCCAGCACACATTCCCCAGGCACCTGCTCAGACACCTGGATATACACACACTCAGGCTGACAACCCCCCCGCAACCTTGCCATTCTATTGCCGCTCCCCTACCAAAGCCCGACGCTTGAAAGCCTGACCAGCTTTAGGGAATAAAACCAGGTACATCTTCATGTGGGGTCCCCCAATTCTTTTCTCTACTCTTGGAAAAACAAGATCATGCAGATACTATGTTTTATTTGTTCTAGCTTCCCCCTGCCAACCCCAGCTTCCAGGACATGGCTCATGTGAAAGAAAGGACCCACCCAGAACCCCAGAACCCAACCAACCTGGGGCGAGAGCCTGGGCACAATGCCCTGAGGGGCTGTGTGTCCTCTTCCCTTACCAAACCTTAAGTACAAATTTCAAAAGGCAAGTGGGGAGTGGACAGGGAGGGAAGAGGAGGCCAGACGAGCCAGATGAGCCTGGAGGCGCCACGGGAGAAGCCAGGGCCTGGTGCGTGGGGTGGGTGGGTGAGAAGGGGCACAGGCAGCCAGGAAAAGCCTATCACTGGACATGGCCAATATGTGGGCCCCTGAGGGCACAGCCCACTCCAGTCATTAGAAAAGGCACCAACCTCCCCGCCCCAGGAACAGGAGAAGTCAGAAGCAGTCCGTGACAGCAAGCTCTGAACTCTAAACCACAAACTCAATCTATCATGGTTTGCTAGTGATTCTTTATTAAACCAATTCTGCTGGATCAATGCTTCCTGCCCATCAAAATGATGAATAAATCCTCAACTGGCTTGAGCAATGCTTGTAGGAGCTCCTGTGATGCTGGGCTGGTCAGTGGGATTGGCTCCATACCAAAGCCCAAGGCCAGCGGGCACTTGAGGGACTGAGGCTTGGGGTGCTGGGTCGGGGGAAGTGGGTGAGGCCGGGTTGAATGGTGGGGCTTCTACACTTAAAAGACTTAGCCAGGTCTTTGCCTCTGGGACCTTCTGAAAAGGAGTCCAGCTGTTCTGGCCTAGAGACAGGACAGGAATGACCACTGCCCCTCCAGAAGCTCACATGGATGGCCCTTCTTGGATTTCTGTCCTCACCCCAGACCCAACACCAGACAGCTGCCAGGCTGCGCCGAGGACGAGTGCTTCCAGCCACCATCCCTGCTGCTCGTTGCACAAACCCCAAACTCCACGTCCAGTCTCACCTTTTTCCCGTGGCCCATTCATCAGTCCTGCTGCATCCACCACTCCCTGTCCCCGTCAACCCCGGCCCTCCGCCATGTCCCAAGTGGCCTGCAGTTAGTGGAAGATTCTGCAGCAGGGTGGACTGCAGAAAGACATGCCAAGATGGCAGAGGAAGACCAGGAAGGCGGGGAGGTTCCCATTGATGCAATCTACCCAGTCCTGGTTCTTCAGAACCCAGGGCAAGGGGAGACTGGGAAGGCACAGCCCCATGCCCATAAGGTGCCTGAACAACGCCTACTGTCGACAGGGACCAGGTGTGCCTGGGTCAGTCCCTCGCAGCACCCCGACCCAGGCTGGTGATGAAAACCCTGAACATAGGCTTCCAGGCAACAAAGACAGCGGGAAGCTGAGCAAGGGAAGGGAGGGCCCCTCAGCAATCTTGGCTGGTTGGTGCTGGTACAGCCTATCTGCTACCACCACCAGGGAGTTTGGAGGGAAGAGGAGTAACCCAGGACACCAGAGGGTTGCGGCAGACATAGTTTCTGCCCACTCCTCCCTAGCTCAGGCTGGTATCCTCAGGCCCCAATACTGACCAGAGGGGAGGCCACACTTTAGGAACCTTGTACTGCAAACCAACCACAGTTCCTGATGGAGGGTCCCACATTTGCTCACACAATGTGAAGACTATGGCTGTGTGAAGGAAGGAGGGATGGGAGGAAGGAAGGGGGGAAGGAAAAGAGAGGGCCCTTGGGTCACCATCTATTTTAAGGCATCAAGTGTTGCCTGACTGGTCATTCCCAGCACGAGAAATCTCTCTCATTGGATGGAAATGGCTTTGCTCTCATTATAAGCCTAGCTTCCTTGGAGTTTGCAAAGAGGGCTATGGGTTGACAAAATGCTCATTTATATTGGCAGACAAGCAATACAGGCAGGTAAGAGAGCTCAGCAGGGGGCAGGGCCCAGAGAGAGAGAGAATGAATTAAACCCAGCTCTAAAGGGTGACCATGTTTTTTCAGACCCCAGGAGAGCACTGGGGGACCCAAGACCTTGACTAGGGTAGTGGCATCCCCAATCTCAACTTCAGAGACAACCACCAATCTCTCTCTTCGCACAGACACCCCACATGCTGGGAGTGGTATCTGTTGTGGAGTAGCATCTGACTCAGGTGATGGGGGAGGGGGTCCCTCTCCTTGACTGGCAGTCGCCCGTTTTGTTTGGGGACCCATGGCTGATCCATGAGAGACCTAGCAGCTGCTGAGGAGGGTACACTGGATGAACTCGGGGTCACAGGACAGCTGACCATCAGTCACTGTGAGCAAGGCCATCCTGTCCTGCCAGTCTGGAGACCAGCTGCCCAGGGCATCTACTCCTGGCCTAGCATTTGGCATGAGGGGCTGGGCCCAGGAGGTGGGTGCATACGGCTTTCATCCTGGGCGTGAGGCCCCAGTGACCTCAGTCCTCCAGGGGCCCAGCTCTCCCTCCCGAACTGCAGCTCCCCGGGCACCAGAAGGCAGATATTAACAGCTGGGGTCAGCACCCAAGGAGCTGGCCCAGCTGCCAAGAGGTCCGTCCCCCTTCACGGCCCTGCTCTGCGGGCCAAATGACATGGAACTGCCTCTAGGACGGTCATTCTGATTCTGTTGCCCAGAAGGGGGAGATGGGGTGTGTGGCTTAAGGTGGCCTGGCCCGGGAAGGTTCAGAATACCTTTCCAGCCTGCCTGCCCCTAAAGCCTCCCAGGCTTCAACAGGCCGAGGTCTGCAGCGGGAAACACGGAAGAAAGTTCCCTGCATGGGTTAGGCAGAGGTCTGGGGATGCCTCAGAGCCGAAAAAGCCCGACTTCCACTGGAGCTCTCGGTGCTAGGAAGGAAATAAGTTAACTCTGGCTGCAACCGCGAAGGCGCCCACAGATCCCCGCCGGTCCCCTTACCTGAAGTCGCTGTAGGGGTGGATAATCCAAAACCCGGCCGACTTAACCCTCTCCTGCTCCCGCTCCACGGCTTTCTGGCTGCCAAACATCCGCAGGGAGAATTTGTTGACCCCGGGCTGGAGCATGGCCCCGAACTGGCGCTGCATGAAGCCGGCCTGGCCCAGGCGCACCTCGGCCTCGGGGAGGATCTGGTCGCCGGCGGCCGCGCCTCCCTCCACTTTGATAGCGGTGTCCACCGAGGGCTGCTCGCAGGAGGCAGAGGCCGACTGCGGCGACTGCTGGAGCGGCGGCGGCGAGGCTGCGGGCTGCGCCGAGGGGCAGGGGCGCTCGGGCTGGCCGGCCAGGCCGGGGGGCGTCCTGTCCTCGCCCGGGGACGCGTCGCCCTCAGCAATGAGCCGCCGCTCCTCCGCGGAGTCATGCAGGTGCCCGTGACTGCTGCCTCCACCCGCCCCGCTGCCGCCCCGGCTGCCCAGCGAGGCCAGACTCCCGCGGAAGCGCCTGCAGTCGCCGTTCGTACTGGACTTGCCCGCTCCACGGGCTGGCCCCTCGCCGTCCGCCGCTCCGAGGGCCGCGCCCCGGGACTCCGCGCTGCCCGCGGCCGCTGAGGGCGAGGGCAGCGGCCGCAGCCGGATGCTCCTGCGGCTGGGGTCCTGGCGGCCCCCAGCCCCCTCCTCCTCGGCATCCTCTTCCTCGTCCATGATCCACGCCTTGGCCCCCACCTGCTGCGGAAGGCTGTAGAGCCGCTTGCGCATGGACGGCGGCAGCTTGTCCATGGCGCCAGGAGCGGGCGCCGGGCGGGAGGCACCGGCGCGGGTGCGGCGCCGCGGGCCGGCTCCAGGTCCGCCCGCCGGTCAGTCCGCCCGCGGGGACGCGTCCTTCGCCGCCGGCGCCGGGCTGCCTCAGGCGCCCATGCTAGGGCAGGCTGCGTGCCGCGGGGGGGGCTCCCAGTCCGGCTCTGGGTCCCTGGGCTCGCCGAGCGGCGCCTCCTCCCGGGCCGGGCCGGGCCGGGCGCGGGGACCCCGCGCTCCCTCCCTCGCCGCCCGCCTCGCGTGTGCAGGGGCGCGGCGCGCGGCCCGGCTCCAGGCGCCCCGCCCCCGCAGGGAACAATGGGCGCGGGGAGCAGCGGTGCTCCGGCCGCGGCGCCCGGAAAGCCGCCCGGTAGCGCAGAGCACACGGACGGGCGGGCGGGCTGGCCGTCCGTCCCGGCGCCCGGGCTTCGCGGCTGGCCGCTCGCGAGTTCGCCTCGCCTCCGTTGGCCGAGCCCGGCCGGCTCGTCCCGGGGTTCCCGCCGCAACCGAGCGGAGCCCAGCAGTCCGCCGGGCTTACATCAGCGGCCGCCTCCCCCAGAGCGCCCTCCGGCAAGGCTGGGCTCCCGCGCCCCGGAATATTCATGAAGCCACCGCAGCTCGCGGGTTGCCATAGGAGCGGCTCCCGCAGCCGGTCCTGCCTACCTGGGCTTCTTAAAGGGGCAGCGGCGCGGGCCGGGGGCTGGGGGGCGGGCGGGGGGCGGGCCCGGCGGGGGACGCGAGGTTCACCCTCGCCCTGCCTTAGGGGCTGAGGTGAGAGGCGCCCTTAACCCTAGAACTTCAAATACCGTCCCCCAGCCAAGGGCCGGGAGCGCACCCCAAGTCCAGCGCTCCGGCGCGGCTGCCGGTGCGCCCGCCCCAGGCTGGGGGGCGGGGTTTCCCGGTGTCTCCTCCGAGCCCCGGTTCGCCCTTCCCCGGCGGCCCTGCCGCTCAGCTGGATCTCAGACCCTCCTCTGGGGAGGCGGGCCGGGCCTTCCCGCAACGCGCCGGGAGACGGGGTTTCCAGGAAGCGCGCTGCGCGGGGCCTGCTCCTGGGTGTTTCCTGGGAGAGGCGGGGTACGATCCCCCCTCGCCGGTCTTTCCCTTGCAGAGCCTCGCCTCTGCCGGGCAAGGAGGGCGTGGGGGAACTCCGGGACCCACGCATAGGGCGCGCGGGTGAGACCCAGCCCTTCGAGGTAAGATTTCGAGGAAATGTGCTTACACAGCCACGGCCGCGGAGTCGGACACCCGCACGCACCTCTCCCGGGAGGTTCGGCTGCGGGCCTCTGGGGCTAGCCCTGGCCCTCCTCCCCCCTGGGTGCTCATCCACACTGAGACTTCGTGCGTGGACCAAGGCAAGGGGTGTTCCTGCCCCTCTCAGGCCCCTCCCCACAAGCAGCAGCACAAGGCACCCAGTCCCTTTGCGTCTGCGCTGCACCCCAAACTCCGTGCCGGCTGGCGGTCCTCTCTCTGTCCATGTACAGTCTTGGGGCTTGTGGACGAATCCTACCAGCTCAGCCGAGATGTAATACAGCTGTCCTCTCCAGCACCCCAACAGCCCGACACCTCCCGTCCACGCAGGCTGGGCTGCCACACCCCTTTTCCCTGGCCCGGGGGCCACTACCATGGCCCAGGGGTTACTCAGATGTCCCAGGGCAACATCCCAGATTAGCTCGGAAATGGAGATGGGGCAATTAATTAGAGGGCAGGGGTTGGCCAGGGGAGGTTACAGTTGGGGTTAATGGGTTTGGGGGGATCCTCAGCAAAGTCTGACAGGAGCAGGCAGTAAGGCTCTCAGCTCGGCCATCTCTATGAGCAATGACATGAAGTTTTTCTTCAAAGGGCTTTTCATTCTCATTCTTAGCCCACTTGTGAACACCTCCCCTGTCCAAGAAGGAGGGGGGGTGGGTGGCCTGGCAGGGGCTTTTCTGCTCTGCCCGCTGGACCACAGGAGCTCCTGCAGAGAGAGGGAATGACAAAGATAAGGACTGCACTGCGAGCTGACATTTCCACTCTTGAGCAGCTCTGAGCTGACAGTTCTCTGCACAGATGCTGGGAGACCTAATCCCAGTACGTCCTTGGGTCTCCTTGAGAGCGGCTGTGAGCCCTGCCTACCCCATGGTGCCAGCCACAGAGAGAAGATCTCCACGTAGCTCACTTCTTCGGGCTTGCGTCCAGCGGGGAGCCAGTCTGCCCTGCCCCAGCTGCAGGAAGCCAGTCCAAATAGGCTTCCCAGTGACCCATGGGAGGTGTGTCCCCTTCCTGAGGGGCCCTTTCCTGGCCACCCAAATTTTGATCACGTCCTCACTTTTAGCTCCCACGTCCCATGAGCTCCCACCAACCTGAGCGCTTATTACACAGTGCATTCTGTGTCCCCCTTCTGGACAGCTCCCTGAGGACAGGGCTGTTCCCGCTCATCTCAGCGACCTCAGCACTAACACAAGGCTGGGCAGAGAGCAGATCAACAGTACATGTCAGCTCTACGCATGAGGAAAGACCCTGGAAGTGAGCTAATGCCGTCCGAGGGATCCTTGAAGAAGATGGAGGATATGACCAAGGTTCTGCTTCCTGGGATTCTGTTGCCACAGGCTGGCCAAGGGTGATGGTCCCTTAACTCCCCCGCTCCAGCACCTCGCCTACCCTCAGTTTGGTCAGCACCATCCATTCAGGACCATCTAAGACCACACTTGGGAGTAGAAATGACTGTTGGATAAAAGAAGCATACAGTAACTCTGATGAGACCTGGACTCTGAGTCTCTGTGCAAATCTGAATGGAGGACAGCGGTGGCATGCCATCAGTCTGGGGAACAGAGGAGGAGACCCAGGTCTTGCCCGGTGGGCTCCAAGTTTGGGGCAATCTAGACTGACCTAGACTGGGGAGAGAGAAAACTCAAGACAGGAAAGAAGTATGTACTAATCACACCTCCACCCATGAGGGATTTGAAAAGGGGCACTTGCTGAGCTTGGGGTAGCTAAGGAGGACTTCCTAGAAGAGGTTATATTTGGCAAGAGACATTTGTTAAACTGCATTTTTGCAGTTTCTCATGGCTCAACCTAACATTCTTGCTTCCATTTGCAAGCAAGAGAACCAAAGCACAGAGGGGTTAAGTGACCTCCCAAATGTCCCACAGCAAGAAAGTGGTGGAGTTGGAACTTCAACCCAGGGCTCCCCAGGCCAGGTTCTCCTCTGCTGCCCAGCTGACTCACCCGGATGGGTGGGGGTAGGCACAGGGGAGGGAGGGGAGGCAGTTCAGAGTCCAGCACGGCTAAAGCAGAAGGAAGGTAGAGAGTGGAGCCTCCCTATTCTGTGTTCTCCCCATCGCCCCACCAAGGTCCTCTCCTTTCCGGTGCTGCTGAAAAAGCCTGGCGTCTATTTTGGTTTGTTTAGTAACACAATTGACAGGACCTGGGGACGCCAGCAAGGAGAAGGCCCTGCTTCTGGACCACGATAGGGAGAAGACCTACGGCTCTCAGCTCTGGTGGGAACTGAATGCCCCCCAGGAGTCAGATGTACTTCCCACAGGGCTGTGGAGCGCCTGGGTGTTCCTGGAATGCAAACCCAGAAGAGAGCTGGGTCTAAGAGGGAAGAAGGGCTGGGGCAGATGAGCTTTCTTCCCTGGACATGAGGTTCAGAAAACCTGCTGGAAGTGGAGTGGGGGTGTGGCTGATTATTACATATTAACCTCAGACCTTCTGCGGTGGGGACCTGGATGGGGAGAGGGGGAGAGGGTGGGAAATTCTGGAAGTATTTTTGCTTGTGGGCCAAGGGCATTGTTCTTGCTTAAAGAAGTAGCTCTGGGGTAGGACAATGGGTCCCACACCACGGAATGCCAGTTCTGCTTGAAATTTAACCAGAAAGAGAGAGAGAGGGAGGGAGTGTAATACAGAGTATTTTAGGTAAGGTTGTCGACTGTCCTTTCTTAGAAGGCTGTCTGTATTGTAACGTTATATTCTTGCTGCATTTTCTGTGTTAAAATGCCATTTGATGAAATCATACTGCTAAGAGATGGCATTTTTTAGGTTCTTGGCTAAATAAAAAGTTGGCATAGGGTTCTATGTTTGTTCCCAAAAGTCTTTTTTTAAATGCTATTGGTCTGTGAGTTCCAAAGGTCTGGGAGCCCCTGCCGTAAACAATAGAGCATGAGGCAGATAAACAAAAGCTCTAGAATTAAATATTTCTGTTACGTGCTGCCTCTGTGTGCCTCAGTCTCCCTTGGGAGTAAACTGGGTTCGGTGATATGTACCCCATGAGTTATTGTGAAAACCAAGTGAGTACACAAGTGCATCGAGCTGGGCATCTCATTCACAATAAGTGCTCAACAAATGCTGGGTGATGGAAGATTGAAAGAAACCCACGCTGACCAGTGGAGGGGAGACACTTCAAATCTGACTTAGGTCCTGTATTCATCTTAAAAATTGCTGTTGGAACGACAGGGATGTCTTGCTGTACAGGATTGCTTTCCATGAATTCTACACCCCTCTACACCTGGGCCAGGCCTCCAGAAGGCAAACTTTCTTCTCTCTGGGATAGGCACGTGCTAGGTGGGATCAGAGGGAATGGACTCCAAGGTCCCACCATTTACCCCGTGTTTAGACCCCCACCACACACAGGTGCAACCTTGCCTGTCTCTTTAGTGTAGATATGGGCCTCCCAGGGCACCTTCTGCTCAGCTCAGAGGCAGGTTTGCTCTGTGGAGTCCTGACCTGGTGAATAGACCCCTGAGAAGGAACACTGGAAGCTGCTATAGTATCTCAGGTTTTTTGTCTCAAGGCTTCCTGATGGAGGAACTGGAGGAGGAAAGAAGGGGACCACAGGGAATGGGCCCTATTGTGTATGGGTGTATGGAGAGGACAGATCAACGACCTGGGCTTGACCAAGCCCTTGGGTGCCCTTCCCTGAGCACAGCCACACATGAACAGAGGCTGAGAAGGCAGAGAGATGCCCTCGTTTGGGCATTTCCCAGTCTGATTGAAACAGCAAAGGACCATCCCAGGCATTTGTAATCAAGCGTCAGAGTAGGTGGTTCAGAAGCTCAGAGCAGTGGTGTTCCTGAGTATAATCGAGGTGGGCTTCCTGGAGGAAGTGGAAAGTGAAGTGGGCTTTCTAGGCGGTAGTTAGTGTGTCTGAATGTGTGTGTGTTTCTTGTGGGGGAAATAGTGAGAGCAGCCCAGCAGGCGTGAGACCTGCTGCATTCTCTCAGTGGGGCAAACAAAGCATTGCCAGAAGATAGGGCTAGGGTGAGGGGCCTACCCTACTCTAGGGGCCCACTAAGCTTTTGCCCTAAGCTGGCCCTAGGATCTGCTCTCTCCATGGAAGGAGGGTATTGAGTCCATCTGATCCCCAACACCCTCACCGCCCACCCTGACTCTGGCTGCCAAAACTACTGAAGGCCCACGCACCCACCCTCCCCCAATGACCTTAGGGCCACAGTGGAAGGAAGCCCCCACAGGCTCAGTTTCCAGTTGGGCTTGCCACCTGCCTTTTTCTCGGTTCTGCCTGGTTTCTTTAGGACCTGGGAATGTGAACTATTGTATTGTCTTTTCTCCACCCCCTGCCTCTGCGCAGAACCCTGCCTGTGAGTGCTCAGAGCCCAGCAGAGCCCAGGGCTCTTTCATCTCCAGGCCAGCCCTGGCTCCATTGCCCTTGATCTCTCCACACTCCCCATCCTGTACTCCTGGCTGTTCCCTCGGGACTCTGCCAGGGCAATGACGGGACATGTGCCCCTCTCCTCCCAGGGAGGCAGGAGGAAGAGGTGCTGACAGCTGAGCCAGGCCTGGACTATGTCTCTGTGTCCGGCTGGGGCTCCAGGACGTCTGGCCACCTGGACTTGGAGCCAGGCTAGAGAGTGAGGCACTTGGGGTGGGAGGGAGGCCCCGAGGTGCTGGCTGAGCAAAGCTGCCAAGAAGTAAGTACCAGAGACTCCTCTGTTCCAAGTCTGGAATTTACCATGTATCAGGGCTGAAGTGAGTTTAGACAAGGGCCCTGGGGGTGGTTTCTACACCCTGGGCTGGAGGCATTAGTGAGGGAAGGGAAGAGACAGGATGGCCAGGGAGAGGGGGAAGAGGCCTGGCAAATGGGGCAGGCTGGAGGGTGGAGGGTGGGGGCAGGGCTAGTGAGGAGAGCAGGGAGCTGAGGCTTTCCTGGGAAGCCCCCAGGCAGCCCAGGAGGCCTGGCTCATGCTGTGCTCCCTGCTGGGCCCTTCTGCTCTCCCCCTTCTCTGCATTACCTTCTTCCCTCAACTTTACATCGTGCCTTTTATTTATTTAGTCATTCACCCTTTTATTTGGTCAGCCAGCTTGTGTAGTGCCTGCTAAATGATGGTATAAGATCCAGTCCCCAGCCCTGACTGATGTGGCTCCATGGGGAGGGCGTCACCCTGCAAATGGAAAGGTCGCCTGTTTGATTCCCTTTCAGGGCACATGCCTGGGTTGGGAGTGTGGGAGCGGCAACTGATCTGTCTCTGTCCCTCTCTTTCTCCCTCCCTTCCCCTCTCTCTAAAAACAAATAAATAAAATCTTAAAAAAAAAAGATTCGGCCCCTAATCTCCAGGCACCTCAGGCTGTGGCAAGAATAAGACAGCTACAGAAGCTCACTTAAGAAAGCAGGGACAAGTGTCATGTGATGTGCACAAGTGGCTGGAGAGCAAAGGAGGGAGGGGGGAGTGCAGAAGAGGGAGGCAGGGGAGGTGATCGTGTTTGGAGTGGCCTTGGAAGGAGGTGTGTGTGATTTGGGCAAGCGGGGGCAGAGAGGTGCTGCACACCAGGCAAAGGGCGCGGTGCAGGGAAAGGCCAAAGGGAGCCCTGCCGTGGGGTGGGGGAGCTGGCTGAGAGAACAAACCCACTCCTGTTGGGTTTGTTCTGGACGCAATGAGGAGTTAACTGGAACCGATTTAAGACAAGCCAGGACTTTGGGGACAACCACCAGGTTGTGCCCTGGGACCCCAGCCCTGTGCTCAGCAATGCAGTGAGTGAGCAAGCAAGTAAGACACAGTCCCTGCTCCTAGAAGCTCGCAGTGGGGTCAAGGAGATCAAGGTAATGCCATGAAACCATTCAGTCACCCTGCCAGAAGCAGGGACCTGGATCGGACCCTGGGAGCACACGTAGTGTGCCACAGCCAGATCCCGCTGGCTGGCTTCTTCTGTAAAGCCCCATGACCCAGCCTCCTTCCCACAAGCCCTAACATCAGGATAAGCCGCTATGATGTGAGCCTTCCGCTGGCTGCCTTCCAGAGCCACAGTGCACTGGGTAATGAGAGCTGTGCCCCACAGGTCACCCTGCAGAGGGCAGAGCACAGGCAGGGTCAGGGACAGGCTGGAACGGAGCTGTGGCTGGGGCTGTGAAAAGGGCTGTCACAGGGGCAATGATAGAGGCTGTGATAGAGACCAACAGAGCTGGGACATGTGTGGTGATGGGGGTGGCTGTGCAGCGGTTGTCGCAGAGACTGGGACAGGGACTGGGACGCAAACGTGACTGAGTCTGGAAACACCGTCAGAGCTGGGACCACGGCGCCGGAGCCCAGGCCCGCACCCCCACAGTGCGCCGAGCAGGTGGCGGTGACAGCCACAACACCAAACACGGGGGCCCAGCCAGGCGCAGGCATCCGGCAGCCAGCAGGCTGAAGCTGCGCACAGAGAGTGGGAGCCGGCGCCACCCCCACCGGCTCTGGCATGCACTCCTGTCTGTCCGTGGGCACATTGCTGGGCCTCAGTTTCCTCGGCAATGCCTCCACAGGGAGAGTTCAGATGGCAGAGTGGGGCAAGTTGACTGAGCGGGGGTCCCTGCAAGACTCCAAGGTATGGCGAAGGGTCCTGAACCTGCACAGGCTCCCCAAGTGCAGCCCGCTGACTGAACAAGCAACAGGCCTTCCACAAACCACCATTCTTCTCGTGTGAGGGTGCCAGTGTGATGGATAAAACACCAATTTGTTTCAAAGTTTAACGGAACTTACAGTCACGAGAAGTAACATTCGTGCGGAGCTAGCTCTGTACCAGCGCCGGGCCAAGTGCTGGTGTGGATTAGCTGTGTGATCCCCGCTGAACGCTGCCGGGTTATTGGGGTGGTATTGTCCCCATTTCACAGATGACTAATTGAGGCCGAAGAGGCTGACTAACTCGCCCAAACCCCCAGTTTGCGGGCAGCGCGTCGGGCGCCGTCTCTGACCTTAACCCGCCGTGGGCAGCTCGCTTAATCACAGCTGCTGTCATGGCAGCTGTATTCTGAAGTCTCGGAGTCAGAAATTTTTTCAGTAGAAAACGGTCCCTATCCTGGCATATCTGGGACCTACTGGGAAGCGTTGCTTCAGGCCATGGGAATGTTTGGGACTCATGTGCTCTCTGTCCTTGTCCCAGGCACCAGCTGGGCACTGGGAACGGGGGTGAGTGGGCCGGGTTTCCTGTCCTCGGAGAGCACAGAGTAGCTGCCACCGTCTCAAGGGCTGCGCTTGTCATCACACCTTTGGTCAGGCTGTCACGAACCGACGCGCGTTCCAAACGGTTCCAGGCCAGCGCACCTTGTTCTCTCGCCGTGCTAGCTCTGAGCCTATTCTGGTGGCCTCATCTCCCTGTCACATCACACTTCTTGGGTCACATTCAGAAGGGAAATTCTCTTCCAGGCCCCTGGAGAAGACAGGGCCACTCAGCCTCTGCACGGAAGGCCCCCTTTGCTGTTCTCGAGGGGTGGCTCCTCGTTCTCCCAGACGCCCCCACGGCTAGGAAGTGAGGTGGCTGCTCCCTGTGGCTTCTCTCAGACCGTTGCTCCTCTACCACCCATAAAACTCCTCCCCCCACGCCCCTCTGAGGCTCCCAAGCTGCTATCTCATGGCTGTCACCCAGAGATTGCTCCCACCTGGCGTTCTCTCCAGCTAAGTCCTGGAAAGGGCTCCATGTGAACCTTGGCCCTCACTGGTTTCCGGAGACCTTCTCAACTTCAGCCACCCACTGCCACGGCCACCACCTAGAACCGCTCCATCTCTGCGAGCTGATGTTCGGGCTCAGTCTGACCCCAGCTGCCGCGCCGCCCCCCGCCCACACACACACCTTCTCTTTATGCCTGCTCTTCCAGGGGACAGCAAGCTCTGTCCGCCTGCACCTGCCGTAATCCCGTCCTTCTCTGCCTTAGCCTCCCACATCTGCCACTTCAACCTCCGTCTCCAGGGTCCTCTACTCCTTTGTCTCGGATTCACGGTCCTTTTTGTTTGTCATCCTGGAGACGCCAGCCCTGGATCAACCCAACCACCATCCCTCCCTGAGGTTCACGGGCTGCAGCCGCCCTGCCCAGGTAGTGGGAGAGAGACACAGCTGCACAGACTGGTGCTCTCTCGAGATTGTCATCTCTGCTGTGCCCAGGCGCTGCCGGCAATCCCACTGTGCTCTACCATTGGTTTTGTCTTCATCCCTTCCGTCAGTTACCCCTTCTCCCACATTCTCAGACTCTGTCTGTAGTACCCTTCCCGTGAGCATTTGAACCTGACCAAGTCTCTTTTATCCAGAAGAGCTCCTCCTTGGACCCCCTGTCCCATTTTCTCCTTCCTATTACATCTAATCTTCTTGAAAAGGTGGGCTTCGCGTGCCTTCCGTTCTCAGCTCCCGCTCCTCCCTTAGCCCACAGCGATCAGGCCTCACTGCCATTGTGTCTTCAGCAAGACCAAACCCACCTTCCACTCCTCGTTTGGCCTCTGCTGCCTGGCCTCTTCCCTCTATTGAAACACCCTCATCCCTTTACTTCAGGGACACACACTTTTCTGATTTTCTTCCTCCATCTCTGGCCAGTCCTCAGTTTCCTTTGTTTGAGGGAGAAGGCCTCCTCACCTTCTGGCATTGTTCCTGATTCAGTGAATGCCTCTTTTCTCTTACGTGAGCTTTCCCCTGGCCATTCTCACCCGGGCCCTCGGCTTCAGTTCCCCTCCACTTCTCCGCCCAGACCTCTCCCCTGGGCTCCAGACCTGTTTATTCAGTGGCCTCTTACAAAAAGCTCAAACTCCTCATGCTCTTCTCCCAAACCCCCTACTGCGCCCACTCAGGGAATGACACCACCATCCTCCCAGCGGCCGAAACCAGAAATATAGACAGCACTCCTGATTCCTCCCTCCACCCACTGCCCACACCCAGCCATGTCAGAAGTCTTGTTGTTTCTCCCTCAAAAACCTCTCTCCGACATGTCCACTCCAGACCATGTCCACCGACACAACTCCAGGTTACGCATGTTCTTGCCTAGGCTATGGCAACAGCCTCCTAGCTGGCTAGAACCCATTATCTGTGATGCTGCCAGAATGGTTTTCCAAAATGTAAATCTGGCTGTATCTGCTTAAGACTTTTTAATGACTTCCATTGGTCTTAGGATAACGCCCAAACTCCCTGGCCTGGCAAATCAGCGGCTTTGTGGGCTGGCCAACCAGTGCTCCCTCAGTCTTCCCTCTCACCGTGGACCCTCTTGCTCTGGCACTCTGTGCTCATGCACTTGGATAGGCTTTCTGCGTGTGGGTCTCTTCCCATGCTGACTCTGCTGACTCTAGGATGTTAGCCTGAACCTATGTCCAGTGTTCATCTCTTTCCAGCCTTGACTGAGCCCAGCACACTGGCAAAGGGCAGCAGTTGTGATAAATGGAAGAGGGACACGGTAATGAGTGTGAAGGCACTGCTACTATCAGCACTCGGGAGGGGGGCAGACAAGGTTAGCTGTGGGATCATAGAAGAGGGGCACCAGTCAGTTGGTGGCCCAAGCCCTTCCTTTACTGGTGCTGGGGCTGCTTTGTCCCTCTCAGAGGCTTAGCTAGGTGGCACCAACCTGCCACCCACTCTTCGTGTGTGCCCAGGACTGGTGGCCTGACCCCCATTATGCGACACTTGCTTTATCAGGCTGGGGCTCTGAGACTCCTGGTATGGATACTATCCCTCCCCAATATCAGCACCTATTTGCATCTATAAATATGCATGACGGTTATTTGCCTAAACTGGGAAGGTGGCTGGAGGCTAGGAAGAAAGAAGGGAGCAGTGTGGAAGGTGCTGAAAAGGCATCAGCCCCTGGGGCCATCTGAGTCATTGTCCCCAAAGGTGAATCCTAGTCCCTTTAGGGTGTTACTTCACATGACAGAAAAGACTTTGCAGATGTGATTAAGGGTCTTGAAAATGCAAAGAGGATTTTGGATGATCTGGATAGGCCCTTACAAGAGGGATGCAGAGGGAATTTGACACAGGACGGGAAAGCAGACTGTGTGTCCGCTGAAGCATGGTGCCAGGCGGCTGGCTGTGGAGAGCCACTGGCTGAGGAACCCGAAGAAAGCGGCACTAGAAGTGGAAAGGGCAGGGCACAGTTCTTCCCCTAGAGCCTCAAAAAGGACCACAGCCACCAACACCTTGGTTGCAGCCAGTGGGTCTGGTTTCTGACTTCTGGCCTCCAGAACTGCGTGAGAATAAATATGCATTGTTTTAATCCAACAGGTTTGTAACAACAGGTAATTTGTTACAGCAGCCATAGGAAACTAATACAGTCCCTTTGCCCTCTCTCTCTCTCTGTCTGCTCTGTCTTCCTCTTGAGTGGGTCAATCCCCCTTGTGTTAGCACTGAGGTCAGACACTGGGCAGTAGAGGAGGCCCTCCTCCTCACCTCTTTTGGTTCCAGGGAGTGGTGGCTTGGGGGACATCAGAGTAGTAGTCACACATGGGTCAGTGTGCAGTGGCTTTGCTGTCAGTAGGCACTGAAGCAGGACGGGAGAGGAAGAATTCCAGAGAAGCCATATGGGGACTGTGGCTGATGGGGGGATGCTTCGGTGTATGTGGGCTGCCTTTTTGTGTCACAGGAGAAAAAGGGCAGAGGTCTTAGAGGTGCAAGAAGAGAAACAGCAGGATCTTTGGGTGATGGATGTTAATGGAACTTTATTTATAGTCCCAGACTCGCAGGGTCTGATAACATTTGTGTTAGGTTGCTCTTCTAGCTGACTACCCCCTCCCTGCCTTACACTGGGTGGCTGATTAAGCAAATAATGATTTCCAAATGCTTTTCACCCCCCTTCCCATTTCCATTCAGTTCTTATCTTTTTCTTACAGCCTTGAAGGAGCACTTTCTATATTGGAGAGAGTATTCCCTTTTCTATCATGTATTGCTACAAATATTGATTTCCCTCTCCCCGTTTGTTACCAAGCTCTTATTGTAGAGTGTTTGCCGTGCGGGAATTTTTATTTTTATGCAGTGAAGCATATCTACCTTTTCTTTTATGATCTCTGCCCTAGGTGCCATACTTTAAGATCTCTTCCC